>JAVQJS010009676.1:0-18956 GCA_036024795.1 Galaxias rostratus | reverse complement strand
CAACCCCGTTTCTCACTCAAGTTGGCATTGGGGCCCCTTATTTGGGCCCACCCCCCCCCCCCCCCCCCAATACCTCCCTGTTTGGGGGACCAATCAAATTTTCCGCACTGCATGACCTGGACAGACATTTGAAAGACTATAGAGACTAGAAATAAAAGATAATGTTAAAGTGTTAAAAAGAGGGAGTGCTAATTAGCTGCTTTAAAGCATTCAGTCCCTTCTCCCCCTGTTAAACTCACTTCATCTCAAATCTGCTTTCCCCTGCACGGTCCTTTAACACTAACATGACTGCTTTCCCTGCTTACTATGATTTCTGGGACATGTATTTTTGTGGGTGTATTTTTCATAACATGTTCATGTGGCAACCTCTAGCCTGGGCTTTATCAGCAACTTTTCTACAGAGATTCGGGGAGGCTAGTCTCTCTCTCTCTCTCTCTCTCTCTCTCTCTCTTTCTCTCTCTCTCTCTCTCTCTCTGTCTCTCTCTGGTGCACACAGACACACAGAGGGAGAAGGGTGTTCTTTTTTGAGAGGAAGTGCTGGAGAGCCTAATTAAACGGAAGGTGACCTTGAAAATCACAAACACAGTCCTGCTTTTGGAGGAGCCCCCACAACACAGCTGTAACCATGGCGAGGAGACTTCAAAAAGCTGAATTCATTCCTAACATGTAAACGACACACATTACGTGAGGTAGTGTCTAAATGCCAAAACAGATCGGCTATCGTCAAGGTATCACCGTGACATTTAGTCAAAATCAGATTAAACCCATGAAAAGAAAGTCATAATCCCAAACACAATTTGTTAATGCTTTTTTTTAATTCCTCTGAGCTTACTAAATGTATATACCTTCAGAGAAGCCGATATAGTCCTATTTGATGTCTGCAGGAGGAATAGGGATGCATTTTAATTCACAATAACAACTTTTTAATGCCTAACGTTTCAAAGAGCTTTGTGTATTGCTGTTTATCACTCAACACCACCCTCCCCTTTTCACTGTCTCTCTTTCTCTTTCTTTCACTATGCAAGCCCTAATTAAATAACGATCACCGTTTGCAGTCAGAGGCAAGGCCCTTCAAGCCTTAAGTATAAAATTGCTTTTGCTTTCAGTCGCGTCGACATCACTGCGTGCGAAACCTAATCCCTAGTTCCACATTAGAAAAGTGCCCTCGAGTTTTAGAGCAGATCCTCTACTTTCTTGACAGGCTTGGCATTTGGCATATGTCTGAGGAAACAATGGTCCAACGGAAGCTATAGGGACACACAATGAATGCTGCTCTACTTGACTGTTGTGATTCTTTCTAACAGTGGCACTTGACAGCTTTTAGTTCTCCAAGGTTATTTATGCTCCCACAATCGACATCTGACTCTCCGTTCCACCCCCCCCCCCCCACCCCCCCTCTGTGCTAATAACAATAATGGGTGCCATAGGATGACATGGATTTCTGCTTCCCTTTCCCTGCCTGCAGAGCCCACAGCTATTTCCAAACAATTTACTGTAAAATTTCATATTGATTGGGCAACGCAATTCGCTCGCTCTACCGCTGCTGCGATTCAAATTGAGTTTCCCCGGCCTTCAAGCAAACATGTCTGACACCAGTCCTGGTACCAGAGATTGACGGTTGTATCCATTAGTCTTTACTCTATAATATGAACCACATTTCCCCTTGCTCGATGACAGGATAATTTACACTCTTGAACAGTACGGTTACATTTCATTGTATTTGCATGTCCATGTTTTTCCATTTGGTTAGCCTGGGTACTAACAGAGTGAAATGGCACTAGAACACAGAGGACTTCTCCTCTGGGGATGGTTGACATTTCTAAAGTGGCTGTAAAGGTCCAGGGCTAATTACAATACTACGTTCTCTAAGGTGACCGGTAGTACTGGTACACTATCTCGCCTCTGGCCTTTCCCTCTCCCCCCTTATCCAGTCAGTAAATGGCCGTCTTTCGTAACTCTTTGGACAAGCGTCCGAGTGTGTGTTGCACCGACATCAGATAGAGATGAATTCTGACAGACTGGATGTAGGGGAACAATGCCGCGTTTATTCTCCAGCCCGAGCGTTCAAACTGCAGAGGTTGGCGAGGCCTTGCTGTGTACCTGGCCCTGTGGTGTGGCTCCGTGGAGGGGGAGGAGTGGTGAGTGAGTGTCGGAGAGTAGACTGGCTTTGTGAGCAGACGTCTGGGGCAGGAAATGTCTTTTTAATGCCAGACCGGGCACACTTAAACTTCTGCGGCCGTCTCCAAAAAAAAAAAAAAGTAATCCTGGCAGAAATCGCCCCCCTCATTCGTTTTCGCCAAATATTTTTCTGAGCATCACAGGGGCTACGTCCCAGTTTTCCATGCTTGGTTTTGTAGCGGTCGAGGTGGATTCTGTTCCATTTAGCTGGACGTTGGCCATGCCCAACTCAGCAGGCCCAAGAACGGTGTCGCCAGAACTTCACCGGAGGAGAAACCAGTCTTCATGTAGCAAGCAGACACACAACATGAGCATGGAAAGCCACAATCTGTTTCTGTAAATAATCGCCTCTCTCCACATCCAGTAGCCAACCCTCCGTGTACGCATTGCTTCTACACCGCATGACCTCGTACATGCAGCACACGTACTGACACTGTTCCACCATTGTGCCATGCTCTTAGCCTCTTAACCTCTTGTCATGGCGGATTCTTTACCCCGACATTACCGTTTGTACCCTTGACCAAGTGCTGTAACTGAGATTCCTCTTCAACACCCAGCTGTCGGAGATTTGTTTCAGAATGTGTTTGGCCGAACATTTGGAATAGCCTTTAAGCCGTTAAGGTCATTGGCTCAGCCACTCAGACAGTGAATGTAAAGCTACACTGCTCCATGAAGGGAACCCTCTATCACCCTTTGCCATCTCCTAAATAACATTTAAAAATGCACTAGATGTTTTTTTGGCAGCGCCTGCCACTCTGATTCACCCTGGCAGCTCTTCAGAGCTGTTTCTTTTTCTTGGCAGGCGGCCCGAAAACCTTACTCTGCGTGGCGGGCCTTTGCCAACTGAGCACGCTGGTCGTCCCTAACCCCGCCCCCCCTCCACCCCTCCCTGTCCCCTGTCGGCGACTCACAGGAACAGAAATACTGCAGAGGAGTGTGACCTTGGAGAAAGCAGACCACCATGTCTGTGCCACAGTCAACAAGGTGGTCTAAATCTATATAAGGGAACGAATAAAACCGCAAATGGCTTTGCGATATGAATGCATGTATTCATAGCCAGATGGGGATTTTCTTTTGATTAATACTTAACTTTAGTATAAGGAACTTACTCTCTTAAGTAATGGTCTGAAAGTGTAACGGTCCTAATCCCCAGGTAGAATGTATTTGTTTTTAAAACGGTAAACATGTTGGTATGTTAAGATACACCTTCGTAAATGTGCCTATTGGGAATTCTGATGCCAGCACATAAAAAGGAGACGACTCAGCATTGAGACTGTCAATGTCCCCTGTTGGGAAACAAATGTTCCAGCGTATTCAATTACCCCACAGCTCCCTGCTCCTGCTGCTGCACGCGTCTTTGATGTATCATTGAGATCACACTGGTCAAACCTCATTAAAAACAGGCAGGGCTGGAAAACAAAAACACACGGTAATTGCCCGCTAGTTTGCTTCTCCCCCACATTCCCTTTGTGCTTCTATAAACCTCGATGGTGCCGCATGGCTCCCTCCTGGAGGTAGCGTCCCAGTCCTCAGCCTGGTGGCTGGCCTCGGGATTCATTACAGCTCATGTCTGCTGATTGAATGACATCCATGGCGCCTGCATTGCTGTTCTCCCCAGAGAGAAAGGCCCTTGTTATTGTTTTTTTCCTCTCTCCTCCTGATGGTTGTTATAAATACACAGGGCCAACTCACGTCAATAATCAGTTTGTTGATGAAGGCAGGCAGGCGGACAGACATACAGACAGGCACCAGGACAGGCAGCTAGACGAGGAAACCCGCATCTCTTGTGTGTCCATCGGAGCCGCTCTGTTGGGCCCGTCTGCCTGTTCCTCCACAGCCATCGTGACAGCCTGCTTCTCTAACAAGCCCCCCAGTCCCCCTGTTAAACATCTCCTCCTTGTTTTTGCAGAGGGGATATAATAAAGCAAGGGGACCGCTATCCTGCAGGGAGGAAATCTGCCCTCTTGGCCTCGCGCAAAGTTTGACAGCTTTTTATTTGTGTCTAATGACATTCACCGGGCCAGCCTGGCATCAGGGACAGCTACAACTCATCCCGGATTGGGTCCCCTGGCGTCGGCTGGAAATCCATTGTTTTCCTTTTCTTTGTTTGGCCGTGTCTTTTTACATATCCACTCTTTGTCTTTTTGTGTCGGTGACAGACAATCCCAAATACCTGTCAACCTGTCAACTACATTTTTGCATCCACTCACCATTATTTACAATTCTATTTTCATTTGGTCTATGTATGTATGTATGTATGTATGTATGTATGTATATGTATATATATATGTGTGTGTATGTGTATGTATATATATATATATATATATATATATATATATGTATATATTACATTTTATTTACTATCGATTTACAGTACATTATAGGTCATTATTATCTGCATGAATATGGTTCTACCAAAGGAATGTCAGTATGTGTGTACAATCCAAAGTCAACCGGCGGGTCCCTTTGACAGACGATGAGGTAAACGTTATAAAAGTCTTCCTTTGCCCTGACTGACAAGGTGCACCGTGAGCTTCCCCACTCCCCCGTCAAAGGAAGGCCGTGTCGTCATGCTCCCTATCTCCCGTCTGGATAAGCCCCGGATTGAAAAAAAGAAGAAGAAAAGAAAGCCCGGAGCCAGGAGGAGAAATACTGCTCCTTTTGTTTCAGCTTCAGACAGGGGGGCCTCTGAGCAGGATGGGCCCCAGTCTCCCAAAGGAGCACTCTCCTAGGTCGCTTCACTCCCGACTTGCCCTTCATAGCCAGGGGAGATCCATAGATAGCTTTCCCAGCTGATGGAACCAGGAGTTGGGGTTGGTGTTCTCCCGGCCTGAGGGACTCTACTGGGCCCTCTTCTGATGAGTGATGGTGATTATGCCAGAGCCCTGCAGCTTGTGACAAATGATGGCCTTCAGGACTAGAGCAGCTTGTTAATAGATGTCTCAGCAGATTTTGTGGGTGTCACACAACAGAACATCAGCAGCCCATCGAATGGCAAAAGAAAGTAATGCTAATGTGATTGTCATTTAGTTTTCAAAATGTGTTTTAAATTGTCTTCATTTAGCTGCTGATTTTAGTTCTTTATTATTGTTACCGCATTGTGCAATTGATTTAAGGGAAAATTGAATAATGTTGTACTTTCACTGCCACTATACCGCCAATTACCTGGACAATTTAAGTTTTTGTGTTACCCAAATAGGAGCATATCGGCTGCAACAGAATGTCAGCCTGAGACGAAAACATAGGGTTTAACGTTTGTTTCGCTCCCAAAAATAATTTGTGAAACAACGACTTAAGCTCTAGGAGTCACCCACAATCGCAATAAAAAATTTGCCTGTACAACAGTCTGTAGCTGCTTAAACAAAGACTTGGCCTCCTTGTCTCTAAATTATATCAGTTAGGACTTGTATGCAGTGTTTCTATAGCAACGGCAACCATGAGGTAAATTAGCCTCTCTCTAGACTGTCTTTTGCTACTGGGTTTAATCACAATATTGGGCTGAGCTTGGTTATTTTAACATGTGCTTGATTTAAAAATGTTGAGATGAGCTGGCAATATATGTTTGTTTTGTTTTTGTAAACCATATCCACTCTCAAGTGGTGCATGTGTATTAATAATGGAAATGGTACCACAACCTGTTTGGTCAGTGCAGACAAAGGGATGAGGAAAAAAGAGGCCATAGAGATATCCATCACCTCCCCCCCTCAGCCCTCTCCTGCCTCCCCGTACACACTCACACACTACACACTATTTAATCCCTGCTCTCAAGAGCGTAAGTGATAGCCTTGTGTAGCACTGAAAACAGACCTGATCAGATGCAACTGGCTTAGCCATTCAGACTGCACATTCCAGGGCGGGATTTCAACGGCGAAGCCGTGCGAGATTTTGTTTCACCTGTTAATGCAATCTGATTGGCAGGCGCCGCGTACCTGTCCTGCTCTCTCTCTTGTTTATCCATCCCACTCCAGTGCTCGTTTTAACTATTTATAATACACCCCCTCCCCCTAGACTGTTTATAGCATTCAGTATTCATAGTGTTCCCTGTTCGGTCCTGAATACAAATATAGACTTAAATATTCTGTAATTACAACGGTCCCCAAATGCATTTTCATTGGCTGGCAGGGTTCTGTGGTAGGCGTGACCCCGGGCTCCGCCTGGCTTCCCTGCAGCCCGGCCCCAGCTCTTATCACTGCCGTAAATCCCCCTAAAGTCTCGTAATCACAGATTAATGGGCTTTCTGGTGGGGAGGGCCCAGTCACGCTCTGGAGGCCTTATCTCCAGCCCGTCTTACATATCTGTGGCCCGGCTTAGCTGGAGGTCTGATGTGTGAAAGGCCAATCCGTCTCGGCCTCCCACTTGCCTACTTAGGTTTCAACTTTTGCAGCTTTCTTTTCTTTTTTTTATGAGTTGATGGACCTTGAGTGCATTTTATGATGCGAGTGGAGTTGTTCTCACCGCTCACTCCAGGTGTAAGCCGGTCGGCGTTATCGCGCGTCTAATCGTGCCCAAACAACGTTGACTCATTAGGTTTTATGGCGGGGATTGGCCCCCGTGACCTCACCTGCGGCGTGGGTCTATCTTTTAAGACAGGGCGCGCACGTTTGTGTGGCGCAAAGGTCTCCACTGGGGGGGCGGTGACAACGGATCCGAAAGGGCCTCGCCGTGCTTCTCTCCCGGGCCTCCTGGGTGGGAGGCAGGAGCCTGGCTCTGTTCCTCTCCCTCAGTCACTGCCAAGAAATCAGCGATGGGAGGAGCGGGGCTATGGGCACATTTCCATTAGAAGTGAAAGAAGTCACTGGAGCGGAACTTATTGCTGCTGTGGGTGATACCTTTTCTCTCGGTGTCCTCTTATCTTCCTTTCTCTTTCTGTCTCTCGCTCACGCTGTCATTTTCAACCTCCCTCTCAATTTTTTTCCCCTAGTCAATTTTTTTTTTTTTTTTGTGGATTAATTCTGCAAATAGGAATTGTAATAAAAAATGTAATATGCATGATTTTGCCTGTGGGCTACACGGGATGTTAATTGCAAAGGGCAGACGTGCTGAGTTTGATGTGGGGGGGGGAGGGATCAGAACACCCCGCTGGTTGCGATGGAATCCGGCCCCTTCTGTCGACCCCTCACACACAGACACACACACACACACACACACACACACACACACACACACACACACACAGTTCAAAGCCTTGTCTGAAGCCAGGTGTCGATGGCTCTTCAGCTCTGTAGCAGTTCCATCGATCCGCTCTCTCAGACACATTCCAAGTGACTCTTCTGCACCACAGAGACCTATGCTACCAGCACTCTCCCATCGATTCGCCTGTGTGAGACGACTGCGTTTTGGCTTCACACTGCGCTGGCCAGTGCCACTGCGTTGTCCTCCCTGAAGGGGTTCGTCATGGCTGTCCATGCCCTGGGTCCCGTTGTCGTTCCTGGGATTTCAATGGCAGTAACTGGCACCGTGTTTTTTCTGTGTGTGTCTTTGGGTGCAGTCAGATTAGAAACGTGCGGTGTTTTACTGTTGGTTGTTCATTAACATTAAAACCAAGTGTAGCAATTGAGAAATGTATTTGGCCCCCGGAAGTGTAGGATGTTGAACACGTACAAGGAAGGCGGATAAATCAATAAGCACTATACGTAACCTCTCTGATGGATACCCAGGCAGCCGCTATTGATCGTAAACTTCACTAATCTATAAAGACTATTCCTCGGCCTCGTGACCTTACTATTCTCGGTTTGGGTCAGGGCAACACATTCGCTGCAGACGCCCAAAGGGCACTGCGGAAATCCATTGCAGTTCTGGGCCTCGACCCTGATGGATGTATGGCCACGCTGATGGAGCCGAGTTTGCTCTCTGAGGCAGGCCGGATGTTTTGGCTCTCAGTCCTAGGACTCCACCAACGTTCCTTATTACTGAGGTTGGCTTTTAGAAGTAGGAGTAGAGCGATATAACTCTCTCGACGAGGGTTGGAGCTGTGTTTTTTTTCTTTCTTTTTTTAATTACCTCAACCGAAAACACATCGGCCTCAAGCTGGGTTTATTTGACATTCTCTGTGTGGTGTGTGCGTGTGCGCCGGGTTAAGGAGAAGAAGAAACTGCCCCGAGGCACAAATCGATCAAATTCTAGCGGTAGAATTCCCAGCTTCCCCTCAGTGAAGCTGTGTATCACATTGGCTCATCTCACATTCTCTGTCTACTGGGAGAGAGGAGGAGAAGAGAGGAGGAGGCGAGGGGGGAGGCGAGGGGAGAGAATCGAAAAGCAGGGGTGGAGGAGGGGGCGGGGGCCGAGGGCACAAACTGAAGGAAACAAGGAGTTTGAAAGGAGGGGTGGAGAAGAATGAGGACCAGTGTTTGGAAGTAATCACGGCGAGAAGGCAAAAGGCAGCTGGGAGATTCGCTTGTGACTGGAGCATATCCACAATGGGCACGCCCTGCTCCTCTCCTGTTTCCCTGTCTTTGGTCGGCCGGGGCTGGAGGGAGGAGGGAGGCGAGCGCAGTGTCGTCTCTCTGCTCTGAGCACACACCTGTAGAGGGGGCGTGGGAGCGTTGGTGGCGTGACAGAATAATCCCTTAGTACTCTTCCTCTGTCCTTTCTGCCCCTGGTGAGGGGTAATGGAGCTAGAGTAACCGGGCCCAGAGACAGTGTCTGTGGGGGACAGCTGGACACACACACACACACACACCAACACACACACAGACAGACACACACACACACACACACACACACTCACTCGGATTTACTCTTTGTAGGGGATTAGTGATGCCACCACCCCCTCACCTAACTGTCTGTCAAACATTTGACTCCAAAACACTGTTACTGATATGCATGCATTTACACACGCACAAACACACACACAAACACACACACACACACACACACACACACACCAATTCCTTGGTTTAGGAATAATGCGAACGTGCCCAGGCTCAAAACGCTTTAGCTCAAATCGCTTTGTCACATGGATTACTTATACTGCCAAGTGATCATGAACACTTACCAATGTCGTTGCCCACTACGCAGAGAAATTACAACGTATTCAAGCGGTTTAAAACTGTGTACTAACTGTATAGTGAATACTCCTTTAATTAGACGTGTCCACAGCAAACAAAGTCTCACAGCGAACAGCATAGTGTACTGCCGCCGCCACTGCGATGAAGCCTTCCACCACTTTGGGCCGCATCTAAATAGTTAATGGTTCAACATTAAAACCCCGAGCCTCACACTCCAAATCCAAATGAGTCAGAACCTCAATCAGTTGCAGGGGCATGGACAGTGGGTGCAGCTCTTCAAAGGCCTCCTTAATAAAACATACCGCCGCCCGTGCGTTTCTCTCCCGCACGTGGCTTCGGTAGGCGGCCGAGGCCTTGAACGCGCGCGGCTAGCGAGAGGCGTTAGCCTACCCCCCCCCCCCGCACCCACCTCCCCCTCCCCCCAAACGCGCTGCCTGGCCAAAGACGGCAGCCTCGTTAGCATGCAGCCCGGCAGATCAAAGGCCTGGGATGAGAGCGGGTTACAAATGGGGGTTAATTAGCGGTGGCTCCGCCAGCTCCTTCAGCTAGGAACTCCAGTTAGGCCTTGCCACGGGGGTTAATTCAATTTTAGATGGAGGAATATATTCACTTTTGGCTTTCATCTGTAAATACGGATTAGAAAAAAATATACTTCCCATTGATCCGCACAAGGGCGGCTAGTTTTAGAAGGGGAAAAACCCGACAGCTTAACTTTCACAGTGTGTCTTATAGGACATTTCATATATATACACACGCGCACACACATACGCGCACACACACACACACACACACACACACACACACACACACAAACACACACGCATAGTGTCCCAAACAATTAAAGCCCCGGCAGCAGAGGGACAATGGCCTTGTTAATCACGCGTGGAATGGCGCAGAGTAAAGGCAGTGAGTGGACTCCTGTATTTGGGGATTGAGTTAATTATCTTTCACCGGCAGTTCTCTCCGTTTGCTTCAAAGTGATTAATCTTGTCTGGGAGTTGGCTCTAATTCTGCTGACGTTCCCTCTGATCAGGGGCGACCACGGGAAGATGCACTCTCAGCACCACGCTTTAGTGGCGGGGGGATGGGCGCTGGAATGAGGCAATGTGGCGAGTCCACGGGATGCCGGGTGAATTAATAGTGGCCCTGTGCCTCCAATTAGTCCCAGATCCCTTTAATTGGTGCTGAATGGGCTCCAAAGGCCTGTGTGGGGTTGTGGGAAAATACTGAGCCCGGGCCTGAACCCGCTCACGCTCACACATGCGCACGCACACACACACACACACACATACAGAGACAAACACTTGGCCAACACATACGTAAGCGTCATTCTCTTGCCTCCGGGTATGAACAACATGAAGTTCATTTGCATGTCAAGCAGGCGTGATAGCCACAGTTGACTGCTCTCAAAGCCACGGTAATGACCTGCGATGGTATCAGGGTGTCAAACCCCCTGGCTCCGCTGCTGGCTCCTATCGCTCTCCCTCTCCTTTGCGGTGCATTTAGTGGCCTCCTCCTACTGTCGGTTCTCTGTGGTCTAACCGGCAAACTGCGTTGCAGACGTCCGTGCAGACTTTATGCTGTTATTTTCTTCTGCATTGACCTCAGAGATGACTTTAAATTGTTCTTTTGATCCCCGGTTCCCTACCCCTCCTGCCCCTACGTCTGTTCTCTGATGTGGGAAATGACAGAGGCACAGAAGTGAAGCGCTGCTCAGCGTGGCTGAAAAGGTCACGCCACAGTAATGACAGGGTGACGGGGCTCTGACACCGGTAGTTTCGTAGCTCTTTGCTGCTGCAGCTGGGGTCACCAGCACCTGTTTACCTACACAACACTATTAGTTTGGCTTAGTCACGTTTTACATTCAGTCTGGACGCGCCCACGCAAGCCGTGATGTAATGGTTCGAGAAAATACAAGATCCATGCCATAGGATTACGTCGTTGCGCAGTTACCTCACCGTTCTCTTACCTCCGTCCCCTCTCAGGATCCCGCCTGCGCCAGGAGGACTCACCCCCCCGGATCGTGGAGCACCCCTCCGACCTGATCGTGTCCAAGGGGGAGCCCGCCACCCTCAACTGCAAGGCGGAGGGGCGGCCCACCCCCACGGTGGAGTGGTACAAGGACGGCGAGCGGGTGGAGACGGACCGGGACAACCCGCGCTCGCAGCGCATGCTGCTGCCCAGCGGCTCCCTCTTCTTCCTGCGCATCGTCCACGGGCGGCGGAGCAAGCCGGACGAGGGCTCCTACGTCTGCGTGGCCCGCAACTACCTGGGCGAGGCCGTCAGCCACAACGCCTCACTAGAAGTGGCCTGTGAGTACAGCTCCGGCTCAAGCCGCCATTTTGTTTATTTTATTTGTTTGTAGTGTTGGTGTTTTTTTCTATTCCCTCTCACTGCCTTGCTGCCTCTTTTGTGGGTGTGAGGAGGGGGAGGGGCTGTTGTCAGTGGGAACAGTTTGGGTTCACCTCCAGCCGAATGCTGAGCTCCGGTTTCCACCCCGTGTGTCCTGGGCCCTGAATGTGCTCGTTGAGTCGCAAAAATCTTCTCAGGAGATGGGCCAGGGTGTGTGTGTGTGTTTGGCCCAATGGCCCAGGGTAGGCCTGGGGGAGGCAGGGGGGTGGGGGGAGGTGGCCCCATCATTCCAGGGTGAGCGCTCCTTTTAAAGGGCCCTGGGTAGGTGGTCGGGGCCTACAATGGGACCAGAGCCCCTATTCGGTGGTGCGGCCCCGGCCCTGTTGTTTGTCAGGGAGACGGATATGAGGGTTTCTTATATACAAACCCGCCGCAGCCGGCCTCTCTGCGGTGGTTCATCTTTTTACTGGAGAGTGCTGTCCTAAGTCGTTTTTTTATTGTGTACAGGATATGGCTGTTGTTGCCAATACTATGGCTCAGAATAGTTTTTTTTAAGTCTGAGAACCTAAGTGGAAACTGTTGCAGAGGAGAGGATTTGAAAAGAGTTTGGCGGAGATAAGACGGCGTATCTGAATAATTAAGGCCTTAACCTAACTGTTTTGGCGCGTGGACAAGTTTGTTCTGGAAGCAGGCTCTAGAGAGGCGTCTACGTGCGTTTTCTTTTAGGCTGCTGAGGTCATCCCTTCAGACATATTATCTCACTGCAGTCCGGGCCGTCTGGAGAGGGGGACTGTTGAGCGGGGCATCTCCGATATCAGCCCCTCTCCTGGCATACCAGGAGCTGTCACCAAGCCCCTCATTGTAATCTAATCAAGACAGAGGGGAGGAACGGGTGGACGGAGGGAGGGTAGGGGGAGAGGGGGGGGGGCGGTGTGTGGTTGGCATGTTGGTGAATATCTGAGGGCATGGCTAGGGTTTGGAGGAGATGCCTATTGGGGGTGGTCAGGGTTTCGGCTGAGCGCTACTTGAGACGGGTATGTGCACGGAGCTGGGTCAGCTGTGCATTTGACACATCCTTTTATATTTATGTCCTGGACGAGCCTCTGATGTGGAGTCCAGGTGAAATCTAAAACAAGGGAGGGGCGTTCGGCATACGACAGATGCCGACGGAGTCGGTGACTAAAAGATGCGTTCCTTTTTTTCTTTTTTAAAAGCGGATTGGCTGAGCTCGGGCACCCGACCAAGCGGGAGCATTACGCGCCGCGGGGTTATCGGAGACGAGCTGAGCCGCGGCCCGTGTGCGATGGCGGGAACGAGGGTCGGCTCGCTCATCCTCTTTAGATCTAACACCAGTAAAGCGCTCTGCTGCCCCGCGCTGAGAGCCAAAGGCTTCTGCTCCCCCATTTTACAGTCGGTCTCTCGGAACCGTCGGAAGGACTAGGCTTGTTCCGGGTTTGGGGGAGGAGCGAATCCCTCTGCTGGACACGTCGCGCGCAATTCCATAAATCGGGACGCTGAAAGATATCTCGCCCAGGAGTAGATCATATGCAGGTTTTTTTTTTTTCAGCGGCGGGTTTTTAAAACTGGAATAACAAGCGGCTTGGCGTGAGGAGGAGGAGGAGGAGGAGGAGGAGGAGGAGTGGCCACGGGAGACTGTGTGGCTTTACCCGCCGCAGAACCAGACTGCTTATTCTGTACAAGGTTCAAACAGAGCCATAATGACAAGCCTGAGAGCTCCACCCCTCCTCTCTCTCTCTCTCTCTCTTTGTATCTCTCTCTCTTTGTATCTCTCTCTCCCTCTCTCTTTGAAAGTCTCTCTCTCGCTTTCTTTGTATCCTCTCTCTCTATTTGCATCCCCCCCCCCCCTCTCTCTTTCTCTCTCTCTCTCTCTGAATGTCACTCGCCCCCGTCGCTCCAACTGAGGCTGTCCTACGTGTAATTATGTTGTTGGAACAGCCACGATGGAGCCCTATCTGAGAGAGCAGGCCCAGAGACAGCAGGGAGGGCAGAGTTTTACTAGCCTTCTCGTGGGTTATGGCACTGACTCTCCATGGCATCCAGTGAATGTTAAATGTACTTTACATGCCATTTTGGACAGCATGTTTAGGGCTGCTGAGAAAATCAGGCAAAGCAATATTCTGGTTTTAGGAAAATGTTGTTAACATGTTGAACTGGCGTGGTGTTTTTGATAGCTGCGTGCCGAGGGGCTGACTTGAAGGCACGAAAGCATAGAGCTTTCGTTTCCAAATGAAACGCTAAAGAAGGAAGTCGGAGATTTAACAGTGTTTACCCAGCGTAGCTCTCATAGCCTTTTAAGATCTCAGTTAAAAAGCCAAAAACACAACTTTTCCGAGCTGTTATTGTAAGAGTCTGGTTGTTACTCTTCCTCCCCTCACCAGTGACTGTAAATGTAATCCAAGTTTCAACAAGTCGTGTTTTTGCAAAGCCAGGAGAGGCGACCCAGTTTGTTTGGTTTATCATTAACCCCGTGCACAGCACCGGTTCACAATCACTCCATCGAGTTAACTTTAAAGCGTTCACCGTGAATCCTGTTTCCCTTTTTGTGTCTATCGAAACAAGAGGAAGATAAGACGATTCATATCCCCTCGTTTGTTTGGCCTTTTATCTGCACCCGAGATGGAAAAGCAGCCCGCTAACAAGGTTGCTTTGTTCACAAGGCTTGGCTCTCAGGGAAAAGCAGGCAGTGATTACTGTCAATTGAAATGTTAAGGTGACAAAGAGTTCAAAGACTGCAATGCTCTGACTTTACTTTTTTAACTTTTTTCTTTCTTTTTTTTTTTTTTTTTACATAATGTACGTCATTTTTTCTTTTTCTTTTTTTCTGGTCAGAAGGAATGCCAGAAATTTCGATCTAATTACTTTTTTTAAACACTTTTCCTCTTAAAACGACAAACTCTGCTTTTAGCTGCAGCTGTGTAAACAGGGATTAAAACTTAGCCAGATATCCTTTTAGACTTGGCAAAATCAAAACAGAGGCTTTCTCAGTAAAGTCCTTCAAAGACAATCCCTAATCCTCTTTTTTCACCTTATTTTTTTCCGTGTTAATGCGTCAACACAATGTGGATGCCAACAAAAGTATTTGCTCTTTTTTCCATCCTCTCCTTTTCACAATCACTCGCTAGCTAGCAAGTTACCTCACTCCCTCACTCACTCACTCACTCACTCACTCACTCACTGTATTCATGAATGAATTATCAATCCAAAGTATATCCAAGTAGATTCCTCTCAGCATTGGCTTGATGTGGGGCCCTGGGAGACTATGAATAGTTACTTAGAGTTTTTTTTGTAGGAAGTCTCCTCGTTCCTGAAGGGGCTGATAGTGAAGTGAGGTAATGGACGGCACACTGCTCCACTTGAGCAGGGGATAAGCTAGTGGCCTGGCTCGAGTCACTGCCCCAAGAGGAGTGCACAGGCCTGGGTTCTCACCTAACTTAAGTACAGCCATGTGCACACACACACGCACACACGCACACACACACACACACACACACACACACACACACACACACAACACGTTTATCTCCCGAGATCCCCTCTTACATCCACTAGCAGCAGGACAACGGAAATATTTTGCATTAATATTATTCACAGAAAAAGTGTTTATCGAGCCAAGAACAACCCATCTATCCAGAGGTCAAAGCAGAGTAGAATGTATTGCTTTTGCAGAGTCACAACGTGGAGCTGGCGACTCAGCGTGACAGAGAGTAAGGGAAAGGGGAGGGAGAGGTTTTTTGGACCGTAGAGGATCCCTCTGTCAGCCCGGGGGCCCAGCCTGGGGGTCATCTGTGCAGCGGAGGACAGTTGGCAGGCATGCACCACTCTGAAGCCCCCCCCCCTCCCCCGCACATCTCCGAGCCCGCCTGCCTGGCTCCCGGTCTCCCACCCTCAGAATCCCTTGTACTACATCTGTTGGCTCTCAAAGACCCCATCCCTGAAGGGGTTGGCCCTCCCTCCCTCTTCCCCCTCCCAAACCCAGACCCCCCTTTTCCACACATCCATGTGTATTATATTTCGTGCCCTGGCTTTTTCCCTGCCCCCCCCCCCCCCACTCCCCTGTTCTCTGTCTTCATGTCTTCACCTCCCGGTGAAATGGAACCAGGTCTCTGTCTAAGGCTGCACTCTGCTCACTGGCTCCACTGGCCAGCATGCTAATTATTTATCTGCCCCAGTGTTTGCCTTTCATTAACTTATTACGAGGCAGCAGTGTGGCGGCTCACGTGTGGTCTCCCAGACAGGGGGAAAAGTCTCAAAGCCTGGGGGGAGCCCCCCCCCCCCCCCCCTCGTGTCTTTTCCTCGCTCCACCTCTCGGTTACATTATTATCATATTCCGAAGTTATTTCCGCTCTTCTCCCTGTACAGCAAATTCCAAAGAGATGAGGGGATTAAGTGGAAGATGGTGAATGAAAATAGAGAGAGGAAGAAAAAAAAACTGAAGAGAGCGCAGAACGAGAACAAAGAGAGACTGGAGACGGAGTGCATTACAGCTCTGTGGCCATTATTTGTCTCAGGGAGCCTCAGAGCAAATTGTTGCAAACCGCCCAGCCAGGGTCAAACAGCCCAGCCCAGCATGGGCTCCACACCACGGCTCAAAACTCCCCTCGTGCCCCCCCCCCCCCCCCATCATCCCGTCTCCTCTGTCAGGTGAACACGCGTCCTCTCTATGATGACGAAGGAGGACGTGACGCACATTTGTTTTGAGAGTGAGGAGATCTCACCGTATCCTAAATCTCTCATTTGAAAATGATTAAATACAATTTGCTCACGGTGTATGAGTTGTGTATGAGCAAAATGGCGTCGGTGAAGATAAACAGTACATTGACTTGCCGTGTTTCCACTCTACCTTTGGATGGTTGTCAAGGGTTTCTCGGTGGGGGTGGTTCTGTGCTTTGAGGGGGGGCTATTTCCATCGAATCCTCCTAATCCCAAAATGATGTGGGAAACGATCGCTGCCTCTGGAATTACACTGGCCCCTAGGACAAAGCTGTCAGCTCCACCTGTGAGAGGTCTCTCCAGAATACAAGTCCGGACAACACCGTGCATTTCAATCCGTCCTCTGTGAATCCATACATATCGGAATATGTTATTATGCATGCTGCGTACACCCTGCGGTCCGCTGAACACAGTCCATTTCTCCTCTGAAGGGGTTTTTACACAAAATCAATGCGTCCCATGTAATTAAAATCGCTTCATCTATTTGTTGTCTGTGGTCGATGGAGACCTGCCACTATGCGTTTGGCTCGGTTTGATGTACAACTTGGCCGGTCGGAAAACGCACGGCGATGCCGCAGCTCGGAGGGCCGCGTTGCCCTCTACGACGGCCCTGGAGAGCCCATTTACTGTACATGGAGATCCGAGCGATTTTGACCCAGAACGGTGCTTTGGGCGTCTGGCGGGGGAGGGTGGTTTTTTTTCCCGCCGTGCCTGCATGTCGTGTCACCGTGTGTGAAACACCACACGGAGGGTCCTTGAGAGCGGTGTTATCACAGTGCCGCCCCCCCCCCCCCCCGCTCATAGTGCTGTTGGCAATAGGGGAGCCAGGGCGGGCATCTCCAGCAGACAAAGAGCAGGGAAGCAGAAAGCTGGACCTCCCCCCCCCCCCTCTGGCAGGGTCTCTCAAGGCTTTGTGCTCTCTGGCAGGGGGTTTGGGGAGGGGCAGGGGGAGTTCATCGCTGGAGGAAGAAAAGTGGACACACCCTTATACTGAAAGAGAGAGTAGGATGGATGGCTTGATGGATGGTTGGATGTCTTGAAAGATGCGGTCCAGGGTGTATTGGTAGACCCTGTGATCCGGCGTGTTTGCGTGCCCGTGTGCGTTTCGTCTTTTAGTGCCTGTGCACATGGTGTGTTGACTTCATTAAGCCGCCTGGTAAACAATGTGCAGTGAAGAGTCATCCACTCCCCGGCTGAGAGGCAGCTGTCCAGAGACAGTTAGAGTGGGGGCGGGCCCAGGGCGTGATCAATCAGGCCAGGTCCCGCCCACCAGACACCCTGCTGGGCCACCAGAATGGACACCCTTAAAACACACACTCTCACTCTCACTTTTCACTCTTTGCCTCTATGATGCTGTATAAGCCGTAGGTGGCACAGTGAAGGATTGGTGAAAACACGGACTGAGAGTGGTTGTGCATCAACTCTGAGATCTCTGGTTTTCCCACAGTTCAGCCCCCCCCCCCCCACACACACACACACACATACACACACACACACCATGCTCCCCCCGCCTTCCACAGTCTTATCAGTCAGATGGTTGTGGTTTAGTAGGAAACGGGGCCATAAAACAATACAGACCCATCTTAGGTGATAAAACGGTCTGTTAATCGAGGCCGAAACGACTTTTTGTGTATGAATTAAGATAATTGAAGCCCTTTTCAGTCCAGGGCTCTCGTTGGCTTTGATCTACGCGATGGAGGTTTTAGCCAGGCTATAAAGAAGTGCCGTTTCAGAAGCAACGTGGAGGGTTGCACTGGAACTGCTTCAAAACGTCTTCCTCCATCTGCCTCAGGGCTGCACTTTGACGGAGTATTTAAAAAAGTAAATGGCTTGTTTCCTTGGCGATGGGATGAAGTTGCCTCATACCCAGAGTCTGGTGCGCACATTTCGTGTCCCTCTGGCGTCGTTTGTCCCTCCCTGTCCCTCCGCTCCCCTTCGCAGGACGACATTGGCCAACTCCGATATCTGGGGGATCGCTGGTGAAAGACGGCGTGACTATCGCCCTGCTTTCCTGCTGTGGTGGTGGTGGTGGTGGTGGTGGTGGGGGGGGGGGGGTTGTAAGCCCCCTCTGTGTCGCACCGGGTCTCTCGTCGCCGCGGTGACCGCTGATTCATCATAGAGTAATCCTTGCCTCTGGCTGCTGCAGAGGAGGATCACGGACAGAGCGTTCGCTGGTTCCCCGGCTGAAGTATGTGTGATATTAACATCATGGTGGAGCGAGCGAGCTGGCCGGGGGCAGATAAAACCCAGGCTTGCCTGGCTGCTCAGGAGTCCAACGGCCCCTTCAGTCCCACTTAGGAAGAGCTCCGATAGCAGAGGACTTCCCATTTCGTCCTCTTGCCCACACATCAGACACCCTCTGAAGTCCCAGCCTATCCAGTCTGCATTACGTTTATATATCTATAGCTCATGGTAGGCTTTGTTTTTTGCGGCCTGGTGTGATAAATGATTTTGAGAGTGCGAGTCTCTGATGGGGCTGTGTGCTGCCGGACTAATCTCGATCTCTCCCATGGAGGTGTGGGTGTTACTCCTGTTGTTGGGTGTAATCCCCCTCTTACTCTGAGCCTCTCCTCTGGTTTAGGGGGCTTGGAGGGTGTGTGTGTGTGTGTGTGTGTGTGTGTGTGTGTGTGTGTGTGTGTGTGTGTGTGTGTGTGTGTGTGTGTGTGTGTGTGTGTGTGAGAGAGAGAG
>JAVQJS010009654.1:0-10407 GCA_036024795.1 Galaxias rostratus | reverse complement strand
TGTGTGTGTGTGTGTGTGTGTGTGTGTGTGTGTGTGTGTGTGTGTGTGTGTGTGTGTGTGTGTGAGTGTGCGTGTGTATGTGCGTGTGTTGCTCCACAGTCTCTTTGCAGCCATGGAATGTGTCGTGAGTTGCATGAAGAAAGCTGTTAAAACTGATGGTAACAGCTGAAGAGGGCTTTCCCGCTCTTTTTTTAAAAGACGCTTCTGTCTGTTGAGGGATTCATCACCCAAAGCCCTAAGCATCAAACTAGTCTAACTCCCATCGTGCACCATCAACTCACATGTTCTCGGTAACAAATTCAGCAGCGCAAAGGAAATGTATTAAGCGATAATGACGGCAGAGATTAGGAAGACCTGAGTCAACTGAACCTTGTAAATCCACAAATTCAGCGACAGTAGCTCCACTTTTTTTCTACTTCTCCTACGTTCTAAAGTAGCCTTATCAATGTGGGTGGCAATTGAGTAGTTTGAACAGAGGGAAAGACAGCAAAAGACAGACAATGCATGACACTGCCAGAACACACCTGGGGACTCCATTAACCGGAATCTGTGACCTCATGTTATCCACTGACAGTGAAGCCCTGTTGATAACACTATTATTATTGCTGCGTTGACTTCTGACATAGCTGTATGTAGCCACGTTCGTCCAGTTACGGGCGCACAAAGACCATTACGTCTGAGGAAAGCCTGGCTGCTGACAAACCCCATAACGAGACAAGAGTGAACACAATGATGCAACCGCCTGAAACAAAGCCTTGCCTACTGCATGATTGTTATCCATAAGGGGGGAAAAAGGTACGTTGCGTGGGCTTCATATCATCATTCCCTACAAATTAGCCTCTGGCTTAATATTACAGACCAGACAACCAATTTGTTTATCATGCTGTGCTCATTATTCAGGCCTAGTAGCAGCAGATGTGTATGTGTGTGTGTGTGTGTGTGTGTGTGTGTGTGTGTGTGTGTGTGTGTGTGTGTGTGTGTGAAGGTCCGTGACCTCTACCACAAGACCCATAGCAGATGGAAAGATTACTAAGTTTATTTCTCCCAAAGTAAACAGCTAACCATAGACTTTCTATGCCCCAAAGATGATTGCAAACATTTCTGGGACACGGCATGATATATCAGCATGTTTTATTAATATTTCCATTCGTTTGGGAATTTAAAATGATTATTATGATACAATCAATGCTGCCTATAATCAATGCTGCCTTGACTATATTGACTTCAATTAGGATTTATGACAACCTAGCAGAGTGTTTGCATAAGACATAAATCTATAACCACTCCTGTGAGTATTATGGTTGTGTGTGTGTGTCATGGTGGAGGGGGGGCACCCACTTAGGCCAATGTCCATAGGGACTTGCTGCTTCAGATTGACTGCAGACGGAAGTGGTGGGGAGGTTAACCCTTTCAGCATTACACATTGCACACGCTCTCTCCATTGTCTGGCTCTCTGGCAGACAACTGGGTTTTCTAGTGTTTCCTGTGCTATGTCTCTGAGAGCTAAACAATTTCAGACTACAAGGCTTCATTTATTGGTACATCGGAGAACAAGGATGTCTCGGGAATCATGCAGCCATTGTCAGAGTGAGGGCGGGTAGCTGTCAGCGAGCTGAGTGAAAGGAAAACAATAAATGGCTGACAGCAGAGGCAGAGAAAGGTCAGGATACGAAACATCTCAGCTGTCGGAGCAGGTTTATACTAACACAGGGTGGTCTAATGTGACTGCAACACACAAAAATGTCAATGAAGATATGGGAAAGCGGAGTGCTCCAACACGCATGCACGCACATGCACACACACACACACATGAAGGAGCAAGCACAAGCTTTGGCTGTGAGAACTGAGCTCAAACAAGGCTTCATTGTAAGGGAACAAGACAATAAAGGCCAAAGACACAGACGGGCAGTCGTTTCTATGGCCAATCCCCATGTCAGAGAATCAAAGAGAGTGTGAGAGTGGGGCAATGATGCGAGATGATCCTGCACCCCAACACCCTGACATTTGAGTGAAATAAATGAAATTCCCCCGTCAGAAAAAAAAAATCTTTCTCTTTCAGTAAGCCACCACATCCGGCAGTTCTCGAGCTGGGCTGGGAGTCGTCCCGGCATTCTTGTGGGCTAAACATGCAGCTTGGCTCGCAGTAGAAAGACATACCAGACGTGTGAAGCGTACAAGCTTTTTCCTAACTGAAAACGTGGGAGATGGAGCTTGAAGAAACTACAGGCTGTACTTTGGGGGAAAATGGGTCGAACCCCCCCCCCCCCGAAGACCTTCATCCGGATTTCTGCTGTCAAGATTTTTCTTCCTGCACACTACATTCTCCCAAAGTAAATATATAAACGTTGAGTCTATTAAGGCACAACTTGCATACAACTGGGAACGTTAATATGTCTGGTCCAATCAACTGTAAACTCGTTGAATTTCCACAGTTACTGAGTCCCTAAAGAACTTTCCCGTTTGGATAAGGATTTTGGCTATACACCCATTCGCATATATAACAGGAGAGATACATATATAAACTGGCCGTGTCATTTCCTCGTCTTCCCCCAGATGCTTCCTCTGACCACAGCAGCGAGCTCATGATGTCACATTTTAGGTGGCATCCATAACCTTTGACCTCTCACTCCCCCCCTCTCTCCATTGGGCACGGAACCAGGATGTTGATTGAGGCACCACGTCAAAAGCAAGTTGACCTGTCTAGGTAAAGTCACGTTGTGTCAAACTCTGGGTTAAGCCATATTGGCATTTAATAAAGCTGTACACGAGGAATATAAGGCTTTATGATGATCCAGGATGATGTGCCTATTCTTCATCCTTTTTTTATTACAATGAGTAATTGTATTTACACAGGGTTGACTTTAAAAGCTGTATCTAAATATGAAAGTTTTAGCGTGTGTTACATAATAAAATTCATTATCCTAATGAGGAATAATAATGAGAATAAATTTAAATTTAGATTTCCGTTAAGCACAGAAAAAGAGATGTCCTTTAATGTTCCTGTTGATCCCAGGAGACACCAAATGAAGAAGGCACAGAGCTGGTGTGTACAAAACAACACCACCGGAGAGAAAATAAATAAACTTTGGTCATGGCTTACTGGTCCCCACAGTAAACTAGATTTACCCATGAGACTACTTGGCTAAGCATCAACAAAGACAGGAAAACCAGACACAATGCCTTAACTTTAAGGAGGGAGGGTAGATATCACAAGACAGAGAAAAAACATCACAAATGTAATGTATGAACATGTTTTTTACGATAAAATTGTGGGAATAACATATATATGACACAGTCACACAATATTTAACATTCAGAATGTAAAATTGCATTAGTGTCTCCTATATGTATTCAAGGCATCCAGACGCTGTAACATATTTGTTCCAGATCAGGCTGCTGTTATGACTCCCTTGTGTCTCCAGAAACGACACTAGGCATCGGGGATGAGGTCCGGGACCCCACCCCATTGCCCTGTTTACACGGGAGAGGAGGGCTCTCTTTAACGTTTTCATAAACCTGACGCACTTCCTAATGCTTACCCTACAGCCAGGACCAGGAAGTCAGCCCCCGCTTACAGGAAAGCAGAGCGGAGCAAAAAGAGGAGAGTGAGAGAGGATGAGGGTGAGGGATGGGTCAAATGAAAAACAGATGCTAGCCAGGGTTACATGTGTGATTCAGCACTTCAAAACCCTTCAGGACCAGAGAGAGTGCCTGCAGAACCCTTCATCTAGATCACATTTGAGTATATTTTATAAATTAATTAACAATTTCATGGTTCAAATTCTAGAATGCTGGAAATTATGACAAATAAAAAAAAACAGCTACCCATCTCACCAAGGCGGTCAGAGACTATAGTTTAGAAATATTACAGCCGGTATGAATCTATACTGCTATAAATGTCTTCACTGCGGAGGAGCCCTCTCTAATACGCCACAGGGAGAGAACGGCAACGGCACAAGCAGGTGTTGCTAGGGAGAACGATGTTGACACAACTGGAACCCCCACCCCCAAACACCCCAAGCTTGCTCTGCAGGGAGAGACGCCTTCCAATGAGGACGGCTGACCGAGAAAAAAAGCGTCCCAGACGCATTCCGTTAAAAAGCCAAATCTGTTTCTCATAACTCTCATGTCACACTATCGCACAACCAAGCTGACACATAGGGTTTAAAATAAAATGTGTGTGGAGACCATACACTGCCTAGCCAAGCCAAAAATAACAGGCTGCCAGCATGTACAATATCACATTAAAGACATTTCATGAGCATGTGTTTTAGGACAGGAACGTCCTCAAAACAATGCACTATAATACTTGAAATACACATTCAAATTACAAAAGGGAGAACATTTTATTTATACAATGATTGAATTGTATAATATATTTTATAATCAATGACTTATTAAAAGGCCATCAAACAGGCTATCTGTGTAGAGTAAGCAGTGATGCTGGGGGTATCCTGTCCTGTGGAACAGTCAATGGAGTAGAAACTAGTGCAGAGGTCACTTCATTGGAAACTAGTCTAACGCTATTACAGCGCTACATATTGGCTGGCAGACGACTCATCCGAAGCCTAATGACGAGTCTGTATTATCACATTTCCTGGAAGAGCAGCAGAGGGCTCAGTTCTACCACGTGTCTCTGTCTTCAGACTGTTTTCTGTTGGACTGGAGAGACGGTCTTCACAGGAGAATCCTCTCCAATGGACACAGGAGACGAGGCTGTGAGATACAGGCCAAGGCCCATCTGCTCACCACAGGATATTTAAAATGTTTCCAATTAGTTTTTTCTTTTTTTGTCTTCAATGTGAATCATAGTGGTTGGCCAATGACTGATACGGATTTTGAATTGATAGATTTTTAAATACAAAAAATAAGGATAATCTTTTGTTGGGATGTTGTGTACACATGCATTTATAAAAAGACTTTAAAAAAGTTAGGGGAATTTTGTGATTTTTAAGCAAGGTCAATAGCCTATGACCAAAACAATGTCATGTAGCGAGACTATGGATCATTTTACAATTACTTAATTCCTTCTCAAACAGAATATTGACAGGGTTTAATCATTGTTGAATGATGTTTTGAAAAATAGTGTTTGCATTTATTTGGAGTTTCTCTAAATCCTGATCATACATTTACATTCTATAATCTCGTTCTTTAAGTAGTTGCCAGAACAATTTTACTTGTAAAACCCAGAGAACTGATTGAATTCTTAAACAGACAGTACCCACTTAATCATATTGTATCAGAGATGGATGTTCCAGCCAAAAATATATGATATTCTATTTTGAATTAAATAGTTATTGCACTAATTGGTTGCACCACCTGATAGATGGTCACGCCAAATTATACAATTGGTTTCATTCTATTTTTATTCTATACAAATTGTTGGGTGTCATACCTAGGGAAATTTAGAAGGATTCAATATCTTGAAAGTCATTACTCATTAGCAATTAATTTGTTTTGAAGACGGTATACCAAACAAAATTATCTGCGGTAGTTCTTTAGCGGTTTGCTGTCTTGCGGTTCATCACATAGCTCCAGTGCTCCGTATGGATAATCCACCAGAGGCATTAGGCAGGACTATTTATATTAACTCAGAATTATGGGCCCGTTTGAAAAAAGCCTCACCACTGGGGCTCAATGGGAGTCACGTTGCACCGCAGGACTTCCTTCTCCGCGAGGTCAGGCCGGGGTCGAAGGTGAACAGATGACATTAATCCGGCTCTACAATAATACGAGTATTCTGGCATCCTGTTAGCTTTTGATTGTCTGGGCCTCCATTTACCATGCCAAAGGTAAAGTAGATCCTTTAAGAAACAATACTAGAAAAGAAACAATACTTGATATTTACACCCAACGATTGAGCTGAACCTATCAGATGTCATGTATTTCTTTCAGTAATCCTCTTCTGTTTACTTGTTACCGCAGGACGCATGACTTCTATGATTGATTCACAGATAAACACATGACAGGAGTTCACTTCATAGATTAAAATGTAGCCCTTGCGGCTACGGATCAAGTTGAAAGTGGATATCACACCTTTGAATGAGAAATATATTTATATATTTAAGTGTATGGATTCATTTGAAATACTATCTAGTGGATAGTTTGACAAGCCTCGGATGAGTACTGCATTGATAAACATTATACAAAAAGTCCAAAATGCGCCTCAATTTCCAAATGCTCCCCGCTTTTCTAAATTGGTTGTCTTGACTTTTTTGTCCTTAGCTTCTACCCTCGCATTAGTCATCCCTGGCTCAGTCGCCGTGGTAAGCATTAGGAATACTAAAGCGATCCTCATTTCAATCTCTCTTTAATAGGATCAGGATGTTGCCATAGTGCTGATTCAATTACCAGTAATCACAGCAGCGTTGAACCTGTAGTAATACTATAATAGCAAAACTGGTGGCAGAGCTGATATGGAAAAGGTAACCAGGAAGTCCCCACAACTGATGGTGGACAGTTTACTTTTACACTCTGAATGAAAACTTATCACATGCATATTGGAGAGTCCCAGAGCTCTTTGGTTTGTGCTTGGCACAAATCCTAGGCCTCTTTGTCACCTCTCAGGATGTTGTTTAACCGAAGTAGATTAGCACGCTGCTCAGAATGCAGCAGGCCGCTTCGCCAACCCCTTTGTGGGCTTGGTGTGTGAAGCGTCATGCTATTCATCAGACAGAAAATGAGCGGGACAGCCAAGACTCACGCAGCGTCCCCATGAACACAAGAGAAGAGACACAAAGAACGAGAACGATGACATCATCTCCCAGTGGCCGCAAACCACTTCATGGTTAAGTCTCTTCAATAGAGGATTAGATAAAGCATTAACCAATAGAATAGATTTACTTCACTTGCAGTACTAATAAATTAAAGATTATGATTACAATAAAAGGCTGAAAAGCAAATCACAAAAATAGCACAACTATCAACGTTTGTAAAAAGCCTACTAATATCAATGAAGCTTACTCATCAGTGCATAACCAATAACTAAATGTTGTACTGAAGAAAAACAATTATAATACCCATATGGCGTTGATGCTTTCAGTTTTAATAGCTTATCAATTTGCTGATACTACATTTTCAAGAAGAAAAGGAAAACATTCCTTTATTTCCCATGAGGAGAATATTTCAATTCTGCCGGGAGAAAGATTAAGCCGGAGCCCGTTTTGCTTCCCGCCGTTATCTCCTCCACAGCCTCTCCTATCACACATTCTGCCGGGCTCTGCAGCTCAAAGACCTTCGCTACTCCTAAGGACATCCTTCAAAGGGCTCCTGTCATCAAGATGAGGGGGGGATTTCTAACGAGTGCCACATATCGCCAAGTAGAGACCCTGTGAGAGCGCCAAGGCTCAGACTGGCAAGAAAAAAAGGCCTCATCCTGTTTCTGAAAAGATGAAAGCTTTTTCCCTTTGGCCTGCTGAGAATGCATTTTAGATGGGGGCCTGACGGTGTGCTACACTGTGCGGAGGTATCAAACTGTATCTAGAGGGATGTTTTCCCTCTCAGCGGGGGCGACAGCCGTCGTCGGATGTTTGGATGTCAGGTGAGACACCTTGATGTGCAGGGAAGGAGTGACGGGAGGAATGTGGGGTAATACCCGATTAGCCGCACGACAGTTTAAACCGCTGACTTAATCCCTTTCGCTTTCATTACCTGGGGTTCCTCGCAGCTTTGCGCACACAGCGATCAGTGGCACCTATAAAAGGATGGGGAGAAACGCCTTTCAGGCCCGACTGTTGAACTGCTTTAGTCATTAAATCAAGAAGGCGTGGAGAAAATTATGAACGTTAATATGGCAGAATCAGCTTGTAGTAGCAGGATGGTAGCAGAGACAGAAGTAAAATAAGTCTCATATGGAACTGACACTGCAAATGCAAAGTGGAGGAAACATTAGTCAGGCGCTGTGAGGAATAGTTTCCATGTCTGGGGCTGCTTAAAATACTCCTAGAATAAAGGAGTGTTTAAAAACCGACTGTTTAAGTGTAAAATAAATGTATAAAGGGTATCGGTTACAATCAACTTGTTGTGGCAAAATACATATGATGGCCGCTAGCTTGATGTTGGAGCACTGGCGTTCAATTAGATGAAGGGCTGACACCCCACCCACTGTGGCCAAAGTCACAGCTCTTGGCATTGCCCTCTTGGGTGAATCTAAAGGCCACTGACACAGATTCAAAATGGAAGGAGGGCATTATGAAATGGAGCAGAAAACAAAAAATACAACATTTGAAGCAGAAATACTTCTGCAGTGGCGGCCATATTCCTCAGACAAGACAAATAAAGACAAAAGCAACATGTTCCACTGCTGGAAAAAATAGTAGGCTACATAACAAGAGGAGTTCAATCTGCGTTGGAAGGCACAGTTCCCTATCTTTTTGTGCTACACGTTAATAGTAAAGTTTCCTGCAGACAGCTGGAATAAACATGGGTACTTGTTAGGATGGGCTAAGTAGAAAGGGGTGGAGTGGGTCCATGCTCTGTAGTCCCACTGACTTACAGATAATGTATTCAGTTTAGACCCGCTGTTAATGAAATTCTACATTCAGGAAGACAAAGCAATATCCTATTATAGATCAATATAAAATGAACAGTAAACCTTATGATTGTTATTGTGATGGATTACCCATTAAACACAAAATAATTTAATCGAAACACGAGTTTTGGTTGAGAATTTATGAATAATTCATAGAGGAATCAGTTTGAGAGCACTTCTATTCACACATCTTACAAATATCTCGTACATAGAACATTGAGCCACGTTCTCTGCATTCCACTGTAGAAGGCTTTGCCATTGAAACGGGACTACTCAACACTGTCATCTGACTCCCCGAGTCATGCTCCAATCCAATCCCTCTCTCACAGACCGACAGACAGACAGACACACACACACATTCACAGACAGACACACACACACACACACACACACACACACACACATACACACACACAAACGGAGGTCATAGGTCACTGGCCTTGAATTCCCTCCCAACCATTCTGTCTGTCCCCCGTCAGGAGCGCACCATGAGTCAATGATAAGCTCATCAGAGTGTGAAGACGGGCCTCATTTCACCCCCCAGCTGTTTACATGAGAGGGGTCGGGAAGGATCCTTGCAGCTTTCTGCCCTGGCCATTTAAGACTCAATGAAAACTGTCTGTTTCAAGGCGCTTCCTGGACAATGCTAGAATTCAGATGAAGGACTGAGTTGGGTACATTATGTCGGATAATCAGCTCAAGTTAATCTGAGAGGCGGGGTCAACTTGTACCCTAAAACAGACTAAATTCTGGAAAGCCTAAGTCAAACTAACAACCCCGGAGTCCTGTAGCTGACTAGGTATAAGAATATATTTAAGTTGTAAACAATGTGTATCAAGAACACAGGTTAATGGAACATCTGTGGCTCCATCCAATTATACTGTCTGACATGTGTGTTGTTCTATTACAGGAAAGTGAATTTGGTATATGCTCTATGTGTGTGACCTCAAATTAACATGTCAGTATGAGAAAGTAAATGCTCAAACATCACATGTCACCAATGTTGTGCAGCAACAAACACAAACACATGCATTCCTGCGGCCATGTGACCGTTCTGGGCCACTTTCTCAAAGCAGATGTGGAGAGCCATGGTCGCACATCTCGCATCCGCCTGCCACGCCGCACGCAACCATAGAGACCGAACACACAGCGTGCAAACCAGGGTCGATTAGGTAAAACGCAAGACTCAGATTTGTTTAGGCAAATGTGTGCCTTGTGAGTTGGGCACTCCATTGGCTATTGCAATTGCATTTTGTGCTAAGCAACTTCAGATTATTAAAAACAACTTACTGTTTTGTCTCATCTTAGAATGAATAAAGAAACATCTAAGCAATCTTATATTCCTATTTTATGGCCAATAAACCATGAAAAGTCAACGGTAAGTCGTAAGTCAAAAGCTATAGTCAAAGAGTTCAGGCAGTTCAGAATGCCTTTCATGGGGTTACACAGAGTGGAGATGTGCAGCATTCTAACATCAAATGTGATACGACTTGATTTTTTCTGGCCAGAGCTTCCTTCCTTCCAAGCCGTCCAACTTTACACTTGTGACGCAGCACTTCCAAGGCTTTTACAAAGGGAGTCTTTTGAATACACTTTCAAAGCCCTGTTGAGGGATTCAGCATGGGGAGGAACACGGTTTGAAGAGTTACTTTTCACTGTCGGCTCTAGTCATTTAAGGTCACCTAAACCATGTCTGTTTAGCATAAAAATTTGAAAGACTATCACTGTGTGAAACAATTGCTGAAGTATGGAATGTTCCATATTTAACCCTTGTATGGTATTCGTGTTTTTGTTACACAGCCGGTGTTCCTGGGTCTGGTAGACCCACTGCATTTTATGGGTTTTTAAATCAATATATTCACAAAATGTATTTATAA
>JAVQJS010009645.1:0-12978 GCA_036024795.1 Galaxias rostratus | reverse complement strand
ATTTGAAACTGACAAAATACATCTTCAGACAAAACACATAATTACAAAAACATCTAATCAAAAGTAAACAAATACAAAGCACTCCCTGAAATAATACCAGTACACACCAAAGCAAACCTACAACCATTCATACCAAACCTAACAATACCGTCTCATTTAAACACATTTGTTAAGTACAATACAGTATTTAGCATGTATGATGTATAACAGTGCAGAATACTATGCAATCAGATGGGTCAAACAATACTGCTAGAGATGTTGTTTTAAGGAAATTATTAAAAAAAAGTAAAGAAAAAAAGACTCTTGATGGTGTGCCCCCTCTTCAAAGATTCGTGAGAGAGTTGAGTTCATATGCTTTGACTGAACCCCGTTTGACTGTCTTGTTACTGAATGACCTGAGCTGACTTGTGCGCAGCCAGGGTGATGTCATTCACAAAGGACCCTTTCCTCATACCTTGCTGTAGGGGGAGATTATCACATTAGAATGCTGTATTATTTTTCACCTAATTACCTCAACCATACAGTAATAGTATTTGGTGCCAAATGAAAAATAGAAAAGCGCTGTGCGGTTTTTTTTTTTTCGTTTTTTTTTTAGCAAAACTTTTGGGGGAATCTGTGTTGCTGCAAAGTCAATTATCTCATTACTTTGGTGATGCTTTGTTGTTCACATGTTTTTTGTCTTTCCTTGTTACTCGCATAGCTCAAGAGGGTGTGGATTTCTGCAAAGAGAAGTCACTACGTATCTGCCACATCCCTCCTATACAAACAGACAAACCAGAACAGACAGTCCCACGATGAACTATTCTCAACAGGAAAAGGAAGGTTTTGCCCTCGTATTGATTTTGGTCAACATCCAATAGTAGTTCTATAATCCCAATGTAATTATGAGGAGTCGCTGAGCCCCTGCTGCATACACACAGATCCACTAAGAGCATACAAATAGAATGAAAATGGTGAGAATCATTCAAAATGGTGGGAATCACTGAATGTACTCTATACCTTTTTAATGAAACTTTGGATATCCTTCTCTGTCCAGATGTTGTAGAGAAGTGCCCCCGCAGCTTTACTGGATTTGGGGAGATACCTAAGAGGAGAAAACAACAACAGTTCCACACCCGAATCCAGTTTTATTTTAATCTCAAAACATTTACATATCCCTGGCTTTGACGTGTAGTCGTACCGGTTCTTGCTCAAGGCACCGAGCGACCTGATCAGGTCGTTGGTCAGCAGTCTTTTGCCCAGCTCAGGCTCCTTCAAAAGCAGACCGTGCGCCGTTCGACAGGCCATGGCACGCGTGTCATCTGACTCGCTGCCTTCCCCGGTTTCTTGGCTGAGGATAGCCGTCAGCTCAGGGAGAGTGGTACGCGCTGTAACAAGACGGGGAGCCGCGTTCATCTCACATGACGATTGGACAGTGGCACGGCGCTGACGAATCAGAACGCCGGCGATTTTCTAAAAAAAGCCATTTTCTCACCAATGGAGCTCTGCAGATTTGGGTTGTTTGCAAGATTAGCGACTAAGGCCACCGCATTCCTCTGCAGGTTTGGTTTGGGAGACTTAAGCAGTGGGTTGATGTGATGCAGACCATTCAGCTTTTGCACTATAGCCTGACTCATCACAGAGGACACCTTAAGCAAGGAAAAGTGAGGTTAAGAAAAATTGGGTAATTGCTGCGCAAACATACAAATAGGTTACGTTGGTGAGTCAGCGAGTGAGTGAGTGAGTGAGCAAGCGAGTGAGTGAGTGAGTCAAAGTCCGCCTGCTTGAAGAGTTTGTCAACAAAAATACATGGTAAAAGTCAAGTTGAGTCAGGTTAGTTGTTGTCTTACAATTCCTTGGTTTGTCGTTAGGTTCTGAAGGGCCCCACAGCAGGCCTCCAGAGTGTTGTCTCTTTGGCTGGAGCCCAGTAGAGAGAGGTAACACTGAAGGGTTTTGGAGTGGATGAGCCAGCCGGCGCCTTTCGGGTGCTGCTCCTCCACCACAGGGTAGTCGAAACAACTCTGCGCAGACCAATTCATTCACAATGTAAACTCCAATTTGACTCTATACGGATATGCAGACACAACATCTGTTTTAGAACAAAACAAAAAAAAAAGCGAACGAAATAACAAAGCTCTTCAAAACTATTGCTTGGAGCTAAAAGTAGGAAGTACCTTGGATGTCTTTTTATATCTAGGATTGATTTTTCTACCTTGGTTGTAATACAAAAATAAAAAACACATTTAAAAATCTTTCCTGGTAAAATGAAAGTCAAAAACACAGCTGACCATGTAAAACAGGTCACACGAAGTTCTTGCCATAACTAAATGAGTATTCATTATGCGTGTTATGGTTTTAAGACTCACTTCTTGCTCCTGCGCCTTGCTGCTTTGTTGGCTGAAGCATCCGATGGGGCCGGTGTCCCCCTGGGCAGTGGCCCTCGCGGTGGACCTGGTGAGTGCGTTGATCCTGCTGAACAGAGCTGGGGCCTCGTTCTCCAGCTGGAAGGTCAGGTTGTGGAGAATGCAGACGCAGTTTTCCAAAGACTACAACAGAAATGGAGAACAGCGTGCTATTCAGGCAGGAATATGTCATTGACATCCCAGGATCAGGATGCCACAGTCGAAGAGACCAGACAAGCAACTTCACCTTTAGGGCTAGTTAATAATGAAGCCGATGGTATCTAGAAATCCTCTGCATGACTCATTTCGCCGGATACGCACAGTAAGATAAATAAATAAAAACTGTTATGCAACTGTCAGTATCTCCTATATGGGGCGTGTAAGTGGTACGACTCACAAAACATTGTAGGAAATGTGTTTGTCTGAATAAGAATAGTGTGGGAATATGATCATTCTATGTGTATTTGTTTAAGAAGGAGAAAGACATTGAGAGAAAATAGTGAAAATACTTATGAAATTTGACCAAAAAAGAAAAAGACAAAAGGTGCTTGGCGCACACACCATGTCATCTGGCCTGTCAGCAGCCACAGATTCTTGAACATAACCGGACAAAGAGTTGATAAGTCCGGGACACTTTCTCATTGATTGCCTGTTACCTTGCTTGGCACAGCTCAGGTTTCTGTGGTAAAATCAGAGACAGTCGGCTGTTACTTTGGTCATTGCTTACTTTAATGGATATAAGATGTAAACGTGTCATCCAAGTTCATGTTTTCGAGCCAAATAAATATACAAAATGTAAATTAAAGAGAGTTAAGTAGATGAATATCAGATCATACTTTGACTTGTAAATGGACGGTACATTTCATTATATGTTTTTTACAAATATACTAAAATACATAGCATCAAAGTAATTTATTTAACCTATATACTTTTTCTTTTTTCATATTAAGGCTCATGAAATTGATAAAAAAATCATCAACTGGTTACTGACCACACAGCAATGTATGTAGATAGGATCCTTGTTGCAATTCTGAACTCACCTAAGGCATCCAGTGGCATTATAAAAAGCATCCGTCTCCACATGGTTTCTTGAGGAGGAATCGGGTCCTGTCGTGTAAGGCGTCACTACTGTCTCCATTAGAACAGGCATGCCACTCTTAATCAGCTCTGGCTTAAGGTGGTCCACAGAGGATAAGTTCCATAACAGACCTAAACCAGAATTTTTTCGATATAATTTGCCAAAACAAAGCCATTTGGGGGAAACAGAACTAGCATGAACGCAACAAGTGAGTGTGTTGGTGCGGGTGCGCGCGCAAGCACAAGCTCATACAGTCAATTGTATGCATTACGAGTGTGCACATGTATGCCCCAAAGCCCTTTATCTACCTGTCAGCTGTTTCTGAGTCTCAGGGCAGTGTGTGCTCCTTAGAAGCAGCAGGGCGTCTGTAATGCCGCCACAGTGATTTATCTCCTCTTTGCAAGGGTCGTCTTTGAAGGAAAGGTTACGCAGGGCCGCGGAGACGGTCTGCTGGACCCGACCACTGGGGCTCCGCAAGAGATTCACCAGACGAGGGATTCCGTCCAGCTCAAGCACCTGAGAAGCAGATTGCGTAGACTGTCTGACAAAACTGGAACAGCGGACGGTCTCTATTCAAAAATCCCGTAGGATTGTGTCTCATATCATATTGTGTGTGTCTTTGGGGCCATGGTGCTGAATGACTCACTTACGCCCTAAAGTGTGTCAAATTCTGTTTCTTTTGTGGCTAGTCCTCCATAGTGACTTTAACATTACTGAGAGACTTTTGTCTCGTACTGTTGCACTCTTTTTTCAATTATTAAAATGAGGGACATCACAATTGTCACAAATCTTTGCCAACAAATATGTGAAGGTAACGTTTTTTTTAGTTTTTTTTTTCTTCAAACAGTCCTGTTGAAGAGAGGTGCGTTCTGACATTCCTGTACCTCCTGTTTGGCCTTCTCTCCAGTGAAAGTGCTGTGCTGAATGAAGGAGGCCCCACAGTGCTGGTAGTTCTCATCCTGACAAGTAAGGTATCCTACAGCCTCTTTCATAGTGATATCTGAATTCACAACATTGCTGTTCGATCTACAAAAACAAAGAGAAGGAAGAGGTCACACGGCTAACTTACTATATGTGCACACACACACACACATATTTAGTTAGTGCAAACGACAAACGCGCAATTTAAATCTTAAGGAAGGTCCACATCCGCGTTCATACAAACACAAAATATTTCACAAGCTTGAAACATGAAGTAATACACAAATTTGGAGAATATGTTACATTATCTTAAGAGCTTCTGATATCAGAAAAACACTCACTTACCCAGAGTTAATCTTGCTGTTATGCTTAACTTCAACAAAGTTGTGGGACTGCGCCCTGTCCACCTCTACCAAGTGGCTGTTCCTCTTACTCTGACCTGCTCCATTTACAGAGATCAGACCGTGGGGCCTGGGTACAATCCTGGTCAAGGTCTTTCTCGAAACACCTCCATTAGCGTGTTCACGAAACTGGCCTTTGGTCAGGTACTGGCTGGTGCTTCTCTCCACCATGTTGGAGCGGCCGTTGAAGGAAAACCCCAGGGAAGGAATGGCTCGCTTCGCTCTGGGAAACTGACCGAAATCAGGCTCGCTGCGGCTGGTGTTGGGTTTGCCCACTGCTACAGGGCTGAGAGGGACCATGGAACGCCGCTCCCACTGGTTGTACCTCGCCATATTCACTTGGAAATGTGAGCTTTTGGTGCTGGCACCACGCCAGAAGAGGCTTTGGTCTGGGCTGAGCTGCAGATAATGACAATGAAATAAATCAATGACATGCCAGTACTTGTCAGTAAATAACTTATAAGGCCAGATTTTCATGAAAATAAATTAACTGAGTAATAATATTATAAGGAGACTTTTCATTCCACAGTGTTTTTTAATATACCGATTTAATGTCATCAGCTAGTGACCTATATCAAGTAGCCTGTTGAAATGATACATGGATACATATGCATTGGTCATGTTTATCATTATCCAGGTTAATGTGTGGTGGTGAAATTGTTGAAGAATAAGGTTTTAAAATATGGAGAAGTGGTGACACACTCGGACATAGGCTATTCGACCAGGTGTTGACTAGAACGCTCATCTTCTCCACACATCCTGCTAGAACAGGAAACCTCAATGTAAAAGTAATTTGCAACATTATTAATACTTAATGTGGTGAGTAGTTTCGTTGACTAAATAATTAACTAGCATGCTACTAAATTCTGAATAAAAACAAATCCAAACGAAAGGTGTACCGGTTGATGGAGGCCATTTCCAAAAAAAGCATTTTCATTTAGAGTGGTTGGTAGTGATTCCGCAAACACATTGTCGTATAGGGGACCTGGAGATGAAGTGATGAGTTACATTATGTTTGATATTGTACACAGTAATCATTGACTTTGCAATACAATTTGAATAAAGACATATTGCTGAAAATTATTAACGATAATAACAACTTTAGTCATTACATTAACACTAGGCCTTGTCATACAAGGTAATAATAATAATTATACATTATATTTATGAAGCGCTTTTTAAAACACTCAAAGGCGCAGTACAGGGGTCCCTCCTGTACAATGATTCAACGTTGTAATGGTTTAGTAACCATAACAAACATTTGCGAGCTCACTTTTTGGAGATGTGGGTCCACTTTTTATATTCTGTTTGGATTTGGTTCTCTTGACAGTTTTCACTTGTTCCAAAACACGCAATTGACCAGATCGAAAGTGGTTTTCCGACGGTAGAGCAAGAGTGGTATCGTCAATATTCCCAATGGAAGTGACAGACTTTAATGGGTCCATCATGGTTAAGAATATTTTTTAAATCGCAGCAACATCTGAGTTTTTCCTTCGTTCCGACCGAGTGCGTCTTCCTCCTCTTCGCAAAGAAGCAGTAGTGGTTTAAAATACACCTTTCACTGTTCGTCACCTTAGACCGCGCCTATAATCCAAAGCACAATGGAAAGTGTAAAAAGGAAAGGCGTTATCTCCAGCCTGTGGCATGTTTCAAAATCCATAATTTGATATGACTGGGTTCCTCAACAGGCAAAAAAAAAACAACAGTGTAATTAATTCTGCATTTGAGAAAATCAGGTAGCACAAATACTAAGTGACTACATCGACCAGAGGTCGCTCTTTATATCTATTGATATGGGTTAATTGATGCACTGAACAAGTCAGAGATTGGACACTTGAAATGTGTTGGTTATTTACTAACTAATGTAGGAGGCCTGCCATGGTAGATGACATAGAAAAAGTTACGGATAGTATGGTAGCATGGTTGCATTGCACATTTTTTCTTTTTTTTTCTTGTCAAGATCATACATGCCACACCCCTGGGGACAGCTGTGCCTCAGAGGGTACTGGTGTATGTCTGGTTAAGTATGGGGTGCCTGGCAGTATTCATCAACTTTTCAATTGCTCTAGCTTTCATTATTTAATCCCGTGGATGAGTTGACAGTTGGTTCTTGTGTTCAGACATGCATATGACTAATTCAGGCAGAAACCAACTATTTTTCCAGAGGAATTAACCAACTACCAGTCCAAAAATATGAGTAATTCTGATAACGGCCAACACATAATGGTGTCACTGAATGATTGGGCAAATACATTATAACTGCTGTACAAGCTATTTACAAGACTGGGTTGTGCCCAAAAAGTTCTCATTCTTTAGAAAAATGATTTCCTTTAGAGCCCTACTCTTTAAGAGCCACTGCCATCTGGTGTTGAAAAGTTTGGGGGAATGGTGTACCTCACCTATCCACAGTTTCCTAATATGACAGTTCACTTTGTGCTGTCAGCAACCATTGTTAATTCAAATAGAGAATAAGGTAGGATTTCCAAGACTTAATTTTTGAATACTATGCTCATTAGAAAGGACCTAGGTAGAAGTTTAAATTCAAATTTTAATTTGGCTAATGGCATTGCGTGTCACTGTTTATTCCTCTCCTTGACCAAACCAAGGTGACACAACATATTTTATACTATATCGGTCCTGGAACCAAATTGTCACTTAACAGACATGTTATGTATATATGATTGCAGTTAGAGAAGGAACAACTTTTAGTCACGATTACACTTTTTAATAGTATTATAATCAAAAGACCTGCTATAAATTAGGAAAAGAAATCTGTGTTGAAATTAAGAGAGGCATTACATTACATTGTCATTAAAAGAAATCTCAACATTACAAGCCAAGCACTAATAACGTGATTAAAAACATCCATCAATGCATTGAATGGAAGTCAGTATTTCTATGACAAAAATTAAAAAGTTAATCTTATTAGTCAAATACTTGCAACAAAAACCTCGCTACACAGTATGTGCCTGCCTCCTTTTATACTTGACTTAGAATCGCTGGGAATGAGTGCACTCTAAGTAGACTAACAAGATGTTTAAAAAAAACACACAACTAATTAAAGTGCATTTCAGTCATTAAGCTTTTGGACACTGCACTCGGGTCAGCACTACTCAATAACAGTCTTGTCTTTAAAGAACTCAGGAAATTGAGCTGGTCTAATGGAGGTTGTCAATGCAATGCAAGTGGAAAAAGAAGATGGCCTCAAAGAGTGTTAAGTCTAAACAATGTGTTTTCAAGAACAGGATTCGTAGAGTTAAGATGTTCTTTGTAAGATAATGATGTAAGATAATGATGATAAAATGATAGACCCTTTCAAATGGAACCCTAGTCTGCATGTGCCATTGAGGTCCAAAGATCTACCAGGAGGAGGTAGGCCTATGACTAAGATGACGCCTGGCCACAGTCGATTACTTAGTAGCACAGTTCATGCATCATCCCTGAGGTGGGGATAGACAGAAAGTGGCCGTTTAAACATTCAGATCTAGCATGAGGTTAGATCTCTAAAAGGATAAAGCATGTACTACGCTGCCATCCCATCCATCCACCAACGGATCCATGGAGTATAAAACCATTGATCTACGGCACAAAATGAAGGGGAAAAACTGGTTCCAAAACCATGGAATGTTAGTCAGACCTGAAAGACTGGAGTGCAGTTATTTTAGGTCAAATAACAACAAAAGATCTAAATGAAGATACACTTTGACCTTGAGACATACTACGCCACACGGTTAAGTGTGTGCAATGTGATCAACTAGAGAAGATATGTGTGCACGTCTGTGTAGAAAACAATAATATTGCATACTATACATAGCATTGCATGCTTTGAGGCAAACATTGCTCCGTTCGAGTAAAATAAATATAATGCCAATTAGAATATAAAATCCCAATCAGACCAGTGTTTCCTAGGTCCTTCCATTAAAATATCGGTTTTAGGTTCCTTCCACAATCCAGTCGTTCCTTCTTACGGATCTCCCGGGGCTCCAGCTCAACTATTTTTCTGATTCAAAGGCACAGGGTTCGCTGCCCTCTGGAGCTGCTCTCAGAGGGTCGACCAGAGGCTGAGCTAGGGGGAAGCCTCGGAGCCTCTCCTGCAGGCTGCCAATAGCCAGCCTCATCTGGTCCTCAGCTCCCTGCAGCGACTTCACCTCCATGGTGTAGAAAATATAGAGCAGTGTGGTGGTCAGGAGGATGGCAAAGCACAGCGCCCCCAGCAGGTAGAAGGAGGCCCGGGGGAAGGGTTGGTCGGCGGCCAGTGCCAGAAAGGGCACGGCCGCGATGGCCAGTTCGAGCAGCAGCAGGGCAAAGCCCATCACACCCGTGCGGGCGGCAGTGTAACGCATTCTCTCGGCGCAATGCAAACCTACTTTGACCTCAGTCCGTGCCTCCGTCACTATGTCCACCAACTCCGCGAGCTTGCCTGAGGACGACAAAGACATTGTCGTGCATAGGAGATTCCCCATTTACAAAGGACTTACAAAACACTAAATACAAACTAAACAAAGAAAGCTACGCGCACACGTAAGAAAATGAATTCAAAGTAAAAGCATACAAGGCACACCTTTGCTTACATAACGTTTCTCATAATTTCTGTCTATTACAAAGGACTGATACCTGCAGGACCACTATTGTCTCCCACTGTGGCTGTCTCTCCAGATCCGCCAAGCTGGGTCTGGCTAACTAGCTCCAGTGTAAACTCGGCAGTCAGAGCCTCGTGGTCAGAGTACGGGACGGGTTGGTCAGGGACGGACCCCTTGGTTGTGGACATGGACTCACACTGAACGTGCACTCTGGAAGAGCCCTAACAGAAAATCCCAATTATACCCCATCCTCTGATGTCATACAAATAATAAAAGGATATTTAGAATACTGACATTTAAAGCTGTGCATTCTCACTTTGAAAAGGATGTAGTCGATTCGGATCCCCTTTTCGAAAGGGGCCAGCTCAGTCTTATGGGTGTAAGGGTTATCAGCTATGAGGGTGATGCCATCCTCACATCCCTGAAAGAGACATGCGATGTATAAGAAGACATCAAAGATATATTCTAATGTGTGTGCAAATGAGTAATAACAATTAGATGTGTCAGTATAAAGTGCAACTACATAAGTACAAATGTGAAGAAGAACAAACCAAAAAACTAGTTTAGTTAATTGCGCAAATGTTTACATGCAAATCCTCATGGGCTTACAGTGAAACAGAAATATATGACAATTTTTTCAGCAACTATGTCGTACTATATAATTTGCGCAGCACAGTGGCTCGGTGGCAAGTTCAAACCCCACCTCAGCCAAGGGCCTTTCTGTGTGGAGTTTGAATGTTCTCCCCGTGTTTGTGTGAGTTTCCTCTGGGGTGCTCCAGTTTCCCCACACCATCAAAAAACATGCCACATCCTCCTAACAGTGCCCTGACTAGACCGGACAATTCCCCTGCGTCGATCTGTGTGTTCTATGTATGAGATGTAATATGTTGGGTGAGCAAGTCTGCCGCAAATTGGCTGCCGTGGTATTATTCACACAGAGTGTTGTGTTTGATAGCAGTTGGTCCTTTCGTTGTTCGTACTGGGATATTAATTGGCCACCAAGTTGTGAAAAGTGCTTTGAGTGTCTTGAAAAGTGCTAAAAACTCAATAAAATAAAAAAAATTGCATTATTATAATACAACAGTGTACCTACATCAAATTTGGTTGTGTCTATAAAGGAGTCCCTCAGGCCAGTGTAGGTTCTAAGCAGTCTGTTGCCAAGGTCCTCAGGATGCATGTTCAGATCCCCACCCAGTATCACTACATCTGCCCCACTGGATGTATGACTACAATGATAGGATTACAACATAGTTACACCACGTAAAAAAAAAAAAACATTTGGGAATTCGAGTGAAATGCTGTGTTCATGCTGCAATCCAACATGTACTCAACACACGAATGAATGGGATTTAATATAGATGAATAGATGTGGGACATACCGAATGAACTGCAGCAGCTCCCATGCCTGGACCACCCTGTGAGGTAAGTACGTATCCTTCTCCCTGGAGTACTCTGCATGCAACTGGATGAAACATACAACACACCATCATCAAACCAGACTGTACATGTAGTCTTGCACTGACATCATAACCATGTCATGTTTTTATTAGTTGCAAAAAATTTGTTTTGGCCATACAAAAGTCAATATGCAATTTTAGATTGGGAATGTGAAGCAAACCCCTACATGAGTGACATAGACGTGGACAGTGTGTCCATCTATGTTTAGGACCACCATTCCCACCGCTTTCCCTCCGAACCAGTCCCCGTGGTGGGCCTATGAGGACAAGTAAAACAACACATTTAAAAGAGGAGGAATAGAAAGACGGTACGACTTCCATTTGAAATAAAGTCAACCTTTCGTTATGCACATCATAAAATACAATTATGCTCAAAGGTTCGTTTGTGGTATGCCATGTCGTTACCTCGATAGATTAGGTTTTTGATTTACATATCGTCTTTGTCTGGGTCAAAGTATATATGAAAGTAGACTACCAACAACATAATTTGTACCATTTTGCACTGACTTACCATGTATGGATACCCATTCAGTGAGTAGCGATAAAGGAATGAGTCGTGGACTCTGTGCTTAGAGAACATAGCCAAACCACTGCCTATGACGCCACTGAAAGGCAAGCAGACCAAGACAACAAAAAAGGGGATTAAGGATTTCTCCAAAACCAGTAGATTATACATTACAAATTGCACTAATGCACCGTTTTAGTTAATCAAGGAGGGATTACAAATTATGTTTCAAAGGAATGTAAGAGCAATGCTAAATAATTTAACCCCTTTTGCGAGATCTTTAATTTTTTCCCCAAATAGCTGAAAGGATTAAAAAAAGCAATGCCTTTGATTAATCCCACTCTTGTGCCTTGGTATGGAGGTCATACAAGTATTAAACACAAGTTGAGAAAATTCCTTTAAGCGATTACCTTATCCTCATTCTTCAAGGCTAGATTACTGTTATGTATGCAATACACTAGGACACAAGGATGCTTTACAGTATAGTTCAGTACTGTGAATAAGAAGTGAATTTTTTGGGGGGGTTTCATGCCTGATTGGTTTACCTTTTGAAGTAATGAGAATATGGATGACTAGAAGATAGCTTCTTCTTTAGAAAGATGTAGTCTTTTTCACTCCAAACCTAAAATTAAAAAAAGTAAAAACCTTCAAGTGTGATATAGAAAAAATGCATGTATTTGTCAAGAAGCCAAACCATTGACAGCATTGGGAGTCAGATAATGTCTTTATATATACACATAATTAATCAACACTTGGACCGAACCAAATACACATACATGGTCCATACAGTGTGCAGACTGATAAAAAAACAACATTATCCATGTTTGAAAAAAACTGTAATGTAACAAAATGTTGAAATAATTTAAGGGCTTTTAATACTTTCTGAATACACTATAAATGCATAGAGGCTAATTTCAATGTAAATGTGTTTGTGTGGTTGTAAGAGAGTAAATAGAAAGGGACAGATTCTGAACGATATATGCACAGAGATATATGCACATAGTGAGGCAATAATATGAGTACAACTTCTGGAGTCAAACAAAGCCTTTAAATGTTACACGAACCTCCTGCAGCAGAACAACATCATGCTGCTCTCTGGTTAACAAATCTGCGATCATTGCATAACGTTGGGTGCAGTCCTTGCTGAGGTAGCGAATCCCCCTACAAAGAGACAGATTAAACAATCCACAGGTATACTCTGAATAATACAATTGGCAAATGAGGTGGCCAACAATTGAATAGGCCTCCCTACAAATATACTGATACTATGCACATTAGGACGACGGAGTACAGCACTGACCAGCAATTGAGGGAGAAGACACGAATCCTGCCAGTTTCTTTGCTGGCCATGATGGTAGTGTGATTCGAGCGGCGTTGGAGGGAAACGGGCTCTTGTGTGCAAGGAGTAACGCAAGACACTTGACTGCACTCGGACCGTTGAATGTGAAACTTTCAGTGGAGATCATTAACTCTATCCTACAAGGAAGTGTAGAGACAAGTAGACTCGTGAGAATGAATGAAAAAGCTTATTCAGCACTTCAAACTAAAAAAACCTACATATTACAGACAGTTTTTCTTCAGATATAGTACTCAGGACAAAGCACTTTGGTAGACTATAGTGGCCATGGCACATTGTCTACAACATGGTCTTAAAA
>JAVQJS010009641.1:0-29259 GCA_036024795.1 Galaxias rostratus | reverse complement strand
CTCTCTCTCTCTCTCTCTCTCTCTCTCTCTCTCTCTCTCTCTCTCTCTCTTCAGGTGCCCCTGGTTGACTAAGGCCATCTCCCCTGCGGTGCCTCTTTATAATGGCCTTGTCTTCCTCTTTGTGCTGGCCAACTTCAGCTTGGCCACCTTCATGGACCCCGGCGTCTTCCCCCGAGGTCAGTCTCTCCCTCGTCTCTAGTGGGAACTCTCTCTAGCCACCAAGAGGGTCACCTCAAGCCTCCCCAGCGCGGCCCCCTCACCACGCAGAGGGATGTGGTGGAGGGTCGTCAGGTAGTGGTTAGCGGTTAGTGCCTAGCCCAGTCGACCACAAAGACACAGCAATCCACCCTGACGTCATCCATCACACCTCCCCTGCTCTCCCCTGAGACGACGTCCTCGATGCCTGATGATCGCTGGCGGCAAACCCATTTGCACTTGTTATTTGTAATGGCCTCGTTAAGGCTGAACCCCTGTGTCTAGGCCCTATTTTCTACCTCGTAAAGGGGCAATAGTCGTTACAGGGCGGCGTCTGTTACAGTGCTATTGTCCCTGGAGGGGACAGTGCCCTTATGCCGGAGATTATATTTGAGAGAAGGAGAAAAAAACGTAGGGAGAGGGAGGGAGAGGGAAAGCAAGAGAGAGAGAGAGAGACAAAGAGAGAGAGGGGGGGGGATGAATGTGTGCCCTGCTGTGCAAAACAGTGTGAAGCCATTTCAGTGTCATCCCACCTAATTGGTTGTACAATTCAAATCTCAGCCAAAGGCTCTGTCACTCTGGATGCTCCCCACCAGAGGTTGCATCTAAAATAATTAATGAACCACCATGGGATGGGTGGAGGGAGGGGGTGGAGGGAGTGGGTGGAGGTGGGTGAGCTACAGCAGAACAGGAGTCTGAAGCCCACCTTGGCGGTGACACAGCCACTTGACAGTGTGAGGGAGACTGGGATCCAGAAGGGAGCGCTGTGCTAACTTAGGGGATGTGTGAGTCGCCAGTTAGCAGGTCACGGCGAGATCTTGAGTCACCCCTCTGAAGTAGCTCTGCCAAGGCGTTGTCACACTGACCACAGATGTCCACAGATAGAGAGAGGTGTCCAGTCGGACAGTCCTTGCACTGCCTATGCATACATGAGCACATTATCCAGACAACCACCCACACAATGTAAGATCTCCCCCAGACAATACCCGTTCTACCCACAAATACACCTACCCAAACAAATACACACATGAACATGGTCATACACAAAAACAATAAAGCTATAAGCAGGTGCTTGGCCTACTTGAACACCAATATTTACAGATTCCGACAGACACACAGACATATGCGCACACAAATTATTGAAGTATATATGTGTGGAATAATAATGCATTAAAAACTCTTGCTTAAGCAGATCTAGAGAGAGAGAGAGAGAGAGAGAGAGAGAGAGAGAGAGAGAGAGAGAGAGAGAGAGAGTGGGGGGACTTGCCAGTCAGTCTGTACTGTAAGGCGTGTTACCCGCTGCTGTGGCGCTGGTCTGCTGGACTGAAGAATCGGTTCAGCCGACATGATCAAAAGAGGAAAGAACATTCGTTATGGGTCTCTGAGATACTTTGTCTGTCCGATCTGTTTTGAATTGATCACATACCTGTAGTAGAATAGCAGCCTCCCAGGCTTGTTTATTGTTGGGGCTCTGAGTGTGTGTGTGTGTGTGTGTGTGTGTGTGTGCATGTGTGTGGGTGGATTGTACTACTTGAGGGCAAATTCTTTTGCTAGCTGATGCCCCGTGATGATCGTTATTCGGCTTCAACAAGCTCTTTCATAAACCGATGCCCATTTACTATCCAGCTCTTCCGAGGGATATGCCCTACATCCCAGACACACAACTCACACAATAACATGGGCTCTGACTGTGGAAGAATCCACAGACTCACATAGCAACACGTGGTCTATCAAGAGCACTCGAGGTGGCCTTTTAGGACCTGTCAAAATGTCCAGAAGACAGCTCAATCCACTGAATACTCATTTTAGCGGCTCGCTGAGCTTTACAGAGACAGCTGTCAGCGGGAGCTAGCTTCAACTGAGGCCCACCCGCTGTTGTCCCGACCAAACGGAAACTTCAATTGGTTCTTTGTACAAATTGCTGTGCGTGTGTGTTGAGTGTGTGTGCGTGCGTGCGTGTGTGTGTGTGTTTCTGTGTGTGTGTGTAATTTGCGAAATTTGTCTGGAGTTGGCTGACAATTGTATCTCCCCCTTTCGTGTGTGTGTGTGTGTGTGTGTGTGTGTGTGTGTGACAGCGGACGAGGACGAGGACAAGGACGATGATTTCCGGGCCCCACTCTACAAGAATGTGGAGATCAAGGGGATCCAGGTCCGGATGAAGTGGTGTGCCACCTGTCACTTCTACAGACCACCCCGCTGCTCTCACTGCAGTGTGTGTGACAACTGTGTGGAGGTGAGAAAGAAACACACACACACACACACACAATAATCTTACTTACCTTACTTCACATTATCTGTCCAAGACAGTGCAAGTCCTACACAAGGCAAATACATTTAAGGGGATGCTATTTTTTATGCAAAGGGTGGTCACACCAATGATTTATTTGATACATATTTTCCTCTTACTCCCTTGGTATTTTATTAGTTGATAAAAAGGTGTTTTACATGTAACGTTTATGTTTGTTGAACAGCATTCCTACCATAAAGCATTTTGGCTTCCTGCTTAACACTTCTGTACATTCCTCTATGTATTTCGACATCTCAGGGCTCTTCCTAGACACAGATTAGTTTGATTCGTCTCACTTTCTGACTTTTAAAGCCCAGTTTTATTCAGCTGAGTTGCGGTCTCACTAGTTCTGCTGCTCCTCTTCTGCTGCTCTTTCATGTGATGTACATGAAAGGGATCCAACATCATCTTGAACAGGCTGGTGGCTCTGGGCACTTTGACCTGCTCTGCTCAGCTGATGTCTTGACAACTCAAAAGAGTCCACAATGTGGAAACCTTGTGTCCCACCCTCTTTGTGCTTTTATGTTTATTTTTCTCTCCTGCTGTCCATGTTTCCTCTCTTTCCCTTTCCCTCGTCAGGACTTCGACCACCACTGCCCCTGGGTCAACAACTGTATCGGCCGGCGGAACTACCGCTACTTCTTCCTGTTCCTGCTGTCACTCAGCGTCCACATGGTGGGCGTGTTCACCTTCGGCCTGTTCTTCGTGCTGCGCCACACGGAGCAGCTGGGCTCACTGCACGCCATCATCACGTATCCTCCCTGGCCAGGCCCAGGCCACTCTCACAGCGGCCATGTGTGCTGTTCAATGTGGATGATCTCCAATGGAAAACCAGTCCCCAGTTTCAGCGGGCATTCACCAAACCAAACTGATCGGCTGCAGGCTCTGTTGGAGTGGTGCATTAAGTCGGTTCCGGGGACACTGTGGGACAGCTTTTTATACAAGAAGCAATGGTTTTTTTAATAGGGAGTGCCTGTGAGAGGCACAGTATGCTTTCAAGCTTGCTACGGTATGTGTGATGGAGAGTGTTGAGGAAGAAGTAACCTGTGAAGAGTGTTTGAAAAGGGATGTGTGGGGAGCATGTGTGGCGGCAAAGGGCCATTTGTATTGCCATGTGCGCTGTCGTTCTCCTTGACCCGGGGTGCCCAGTCTAGTGGTGATGTGTATCTCAGGGCTCTTCTTCATTCCAGTCATGGGCCTGACCGGCTTCCACATGGTCCTAGTGGCCAGGGGCCGCACCACTAATGAGCAGGTCAGAGCGGGTTCTCTCCCCCGCACCCAAACACACACATGCACACACATGTGTGCGCACGCACAGACACACACACACACACACACACACACACAATAATCTATCACACTAACAGCAAATGTTCATTTTAGGACAAGCCCACTAAATGTACCGAGCTGTGTGTGTGTGTGTGTGGGGTGTGTGTGTGTGTGTGTGTGTGTGTGTGTGTGTGTGTGTGTGTGTGTGTGTGTGTGGGTGTGTGTGTGTGAGTGTGTGTTTTGGCCTTTGTATCAACCCCCGCCTACTCTAAACAAGACCTTCCGTTCCACAGGTGACGGGCAAGTTCCGCGGAGGAGTAAATCCCTTCACACGGGGTTGCTGTGGCAACGTAGAGTACGTTTTATGCAGTCCCCTGGCACCCAGGTACTCACTCTGTGTGTGTGTGTGTGTGTGTGTGTGTGTGTGTGTGTGTGTGTGTGTGTGTGTGTGTGTGTGTTTGTGTGTGATGTGTGTGGCAGACGCGGCTTGACAAAACCACTGGTTGCAAGATGAGCAATCCCTTTTGTGCCGTCAGCAAAGACCACAGTTTATCAGAAATGAAAGACTGGAGGTGGACTATGAATGGGTGTGTGCTTTTAGAGGATGTGTGTGTGTGAAAGCGTGCACGATGCGCTATTCTTTGCTTGAGTTTGTTTTAAACAAACTTAGTTTTCTGCTTAGTTTATTTACTGTGAATGTCCGTTCACGTATCGTTGTGTGCTTGTGTGTGTGTGTGTGTGTGTGTGTGTGTGTGTGTGTGTGTGTGTGTGTGTTTAAGTGAGGGTGTGTGCACTGCCATCTCTGTGGAGGGGTGTCCATCTCCGCCTGGCTGCACCCAGCCGCCACCCTGAGGGAAGGCAGATGGCAGGAGAAAACAACAGTGAAACGCATCCTAGTCAGCCAGCACCAGTTTTCACACTTTTAGATCTCCCATGCTTCAGGCCCATTAAAGTGAGCCTGAAGACACTTTGGGGAGAGGTCTTGTCATCTCCCATTAACAAGGGCATCAGAACTCAGCCCAGGGAGAACGTGCTTTGGTACTCAGCGCCACTACTGAAGCCACAATACCCCAGCCCCCACATGCCGTGATGGAGGGGTCCAATTTCAAAGGGGAACTGCAAGAGATGTCTCAGAACCAGGCCAGTCTGTTGCTTTGAGATGCTCCCCTTCTAAACAACGCCCCTCCCTGCAGGTACATGTTTGACCCCAGGAAGAAGCCCCTCGTCTCCATCCATCCCCCGTTCATCCGACCCGAGTTCTCCGACCGGCAGATCACTATCAAGGTCAGCGACAACGGCATCCATGGCACCATCATCCACTCCCTGGTGAGTCTCCATGGATATCCGCTTTTCAAAGGTGCATCCCACTTCCTGCCATGTCATGCCCACAAGGTTCCACCTACACAGTGTGTAATGTCAAGATGTCATAAACGTTTTGAATCCTTTCTCAATCCTACCTTCTCCGCCAGTCCAAGAGCAGTTTGGCCGGCCTGGAGGATAAAGCCACACAACCTCCTCTCCCTCCGAAGGCTGACAGGTACAACCAGCTGAAGAGCCAGCTGACCTCCAGCGAAGGCAAGTAGTAGCCTTCCCCGTGGACCGTAGTCATGGGATTTATTTTCCATTCTCATTTACACACACAAACACACACACACACACACACACACACCCTCATTAATCTTTCTTTTTTCTGACATTCTACAGATGTCCACGCCTTGCACACTGTAAACATGCATCAGATACAACACAATAGTGAATACATTTTATCATGGTGCATTATGTGTGTGTGGGGGGGGGGGGGAGGGGGTTGCGTCTCTCACTTACCTGTGTGGCGCCACTGCCCCCTGGTGCTAATGACTGGTATACATTTCAGGCAGGGACCAGCTGCAATTATCGTTTTTCCACTGCTATCAGCTCTATGGGTTCATTTACATAAAGGTTCATCACAAATTGGTTTTTGGAGAGAGCACTCACAGAGATAGCCTTCTACTGTCTTGAGTCTGACTGGTGAGGGGATTTTACAACAAATAATGGGAGTTTAACTTCCTTCTTTGTTCCAGAGAGTTCTCTGTCTGGTAAGACCCACCCCTCCACTCCATCAATGTACAAGTACCGGCCCTCGTTTGGTACTATACCCAAAGTCCACTATAATGCTGCTGGAGAAAAGGTAAGTTCTTTGACAAATGTGAAGGATGCAGAGGATCAAGAATTTGTTTATGTTCTTTCATGTTAACGTGTTTCTGAGTGTTAAATGTATCTGTTGCTGTTTGTTCAGATCGTGATTTCAGACGACAGGAAGACACCTGCCATTTTGGAGGAGGGCATCCGAAGCCACGACTACCGCTCGGAGCCCAACCTGGACCTGCCCGACTACCGCAGCGCGCCACTCCATCGTACCTTCCAGTCCTCGCCTCTGCAGCTGGACACCTACCCCACCAACTCCCGCTCCCTCAGCCTGAAACAGACCCACCGCCGGGGGGACAAGGGCCAGCTGCCAACCCTGCAGCCGGAGACGGTCACGTCCACACCGTACAAAAGCGTCTTCTACCCCAACACAATGTCCAACCGCAATGGCAGCCTCTCGTACGATAGCCTGCTCAACCCCAGCATCACTCCGCCCACTGCTGCAGAGTGTGTGGCCCACTCTGGGCGTCCCTCCATGGGCTTCCACTCCCCCTACCTGCCCACTAAGGTAGGCCACGTCCGGGGGCTGGAGGGACGTGGGGTGGGCAGGCAGTCGCCCCAGCCCAGAGATCCCTCGCCGGTGCGCTACGACAACCTCTCCAAGACCATAATGGCTTCAATCCAGGAAAGGAAAGACATAGAAGAGAGGGAGAAACTGCAGATGCTGCACGGGCGTTCCCTGGTGCAGGCCTACACTAAGGACTCTGGCATGTTCGACAGCCCTGGGAGCTATGGCCTGCCCCCCAGTGCCTGCTATCCGGAGACCCACCGGGGCCCCAGCTCTAGAGGCCCCACGCCCCCAGCCTACGGCTCCAGGGACAACCTGATGGGGGTGGGGCTGGTGGGCTATGGTCAGCGGACCCCGGTGCTACGCCACACAGGCGCCACACTAGGCCGAGCCCCTAGGACCTCCACCAGTTCTCTGCACAACGAGCTGGGCAACAGCAGCCAGGGCAGAGGCGCCGAGCCTCCCTACCGCTCCCCTGGCCACCAGCCTCACCACTCCTCCGCCATACCCCGCTCCCCCTCTTACACTCACCAAAAGGTCTCCTTCATCAGTGCCCTGCAGAGGACTGACTCGCCCCGCCTAGGGGGACCAAGGTACGATGCCTAACATCCCTATCTCGGGCTGTTTATTTAAGTCAGTAGAAGTGAGGAGCAGAATTTATCACAAATTGGATGACTTGCTTCCCCTGGTGGACAAAGCCAGCAATGCATGGCCCTGCTCACCCGTGATTCTAGTCAGAAAGCACCAGTGTTATCAAGTAGCATTTGTTTACTTATTGAGTATACATATAGCAAGAAAATTTATAAAACCACATACCTATTCATATTAAGAGGTATGTCTGATGTGTTTCTGTTTGTATGTGAATTTCAATGTTTTGCCTTCTTATTAAAATTAAATCACTTTTGTATTACTTTCTATATTTACGTTGTCCTTTGAATAAAAAGTGTGTGTACTCAACATTTGTTTCTTTCTTTTTGCATGTATTTGAAACACCTGACGTCAAAATCCATCACGTTCACTAACAATCCCATCTTTCATATTTGTTTTCAACATACTCCATTGACTAACATCTGAACATGCATGCAATAACAACAGACACTTTTGACAAGTGAATGAGTGGGTTGATTGGGAAGGGGAGGAAGGAAAGAGCTTATGATCCAGGTTTACATACATACATTAAATCCATACATAAATAACTATATCTGTTTTTCTTTTCCCATTCAGAGAGGCTATGATGCATAGTAAAGTCAACGGGCAGAAGGACCACCTAGCGTCTGCCACTGCCAGTGCCCGCACAGCCCCTCTCAGTCCCAGCCGTCACAGTAATGTCAAAAAGGTGACGGGGGTAGGAGGCACTACATATGAGATTTCTGTGTGAGCATGACGGCTAGCACCTAACTGACATGGCAACCACCTACTGGGACAACAACAACAGTGCTAAATAGAAAGAGGCTTCTCGCCAATCAACTTTGAAATCTAGATATTGACCAATCAGGGATATATTTAGCACTTCCTACTTAGAATATTTGCCCATAGGATGTCTATTCTTGTATGATTTGTCCTCACCAATGGTCTGTTTGTGTTTGTACCAGTGAGGTAGGTTATCAATCATAACAGCGATGCTGTTTGTGTGGAGTTATTTTGGTGTCATATTGTGGGGCTATTCATGTTGATCATGAGTGAACTGTCAGAAAACTCCTATGTCCTTTGCTAGTTACAGATGTCTTTATAAAGCCGATTGGCTAACTCTAATTGTCCCATTGAAGGACCTCAGTTATGAGGTGTGACAAGACCTTAACTATCATTGGAGATGAATATGTACATTAGTAAGTTTCATTGGACTCAAATGTTAAACGACTTGATACCCTATCAAACTGAAGTCAAAGAGTTTCGTGAAACCTTTTGAAGTTGTTCATTTGGACCATCAAAACAAATGTATGAAGTATGAAGAACACAACGTTGAATGGTAATGGGGACTAAAGTAGTTCTGTGTAGCAGAATCACAAATCGTAAATGTCTGGTGATTTATTCCTGGTCTATGAATTGTTTATTTTAGTGACTACAAATTTGTATCACATGTATTTGCTTTTAGAAATGCTGTGGTAGGCAGTGATGGAGGGCCGAGCCAGTATGTCTCCATACTGTACATCTGAATACCTCATCAGAATATCCCTCATGATTACATGAACAGCCATAAATAGTAAAAACATTTTATTTTTTGAGGGGGACATTTTGTAAAATAGATTGTTGATTTTAAGATGTGTTCAGGATCTTCACAAATTCCAATAAGGAGAAGTAAAATAATTGTTTAACTTACAAAATGAATTAAATCGGTTGCCCATTGTTACTTTTCGTTGTTTATTGTTTCATTTTTTTTCCACCAATCTATGAAAATTGTGTTTGATACATCTTACTTTTTATACTCACGCTTTTAACGGATGTCTGTACTTTGGTGGATTTTATTTAGTCAACAATGTATAACTATTTTGAATAAATTAATAAACAAAAACCAAGAATTCAACATAGGGAATTACACAGCATGGTTTGCTGTATTTTGCAGTGTATTTAAGAACTATTGACGGTCTCTTTATATAAAGCAACTTAATGCCACAGGAAGTCGTTTTCGTCTTAAGTGAAGACATTCTGAGTGCCAAAGGTGGCTACTGACCCACACCTTTGCTGTCTGGATCAAGGTGCTCCTTAACAACTTTATCAACTGACCTCAGGCAACAAACATCCAAATTCAGCCGCTGGCTAGTACAGCATCGTGTACGCCATGACGCTTATTGGGTCAGAGAATTACAAAAATATAAAAATAATATTTAGTTTTATAGGAATAAATATATTTTTTTCATCAACAAATCATCTTGAAGGTTCCTTTTCATGTTATTTTTCCTTTCTTCAATTGTGAGGTGAACGGTTAAAAAGGCACTTGCAGACAGGATATGGATGTGAAGGAAGTGGATTTTCTTTGCAATGTCATGTCAGCTGTATTTAAGGAACAAACCATTGTTGCCTTGGTGAAGTATGTTTACTGCACAAAGTGGAGATTAGAATATTGCTTACCAATGTGATATCAAGAAATGTTTCCACAGAATAGTAACAACAAGCTCAGAGTCATATTGAGTGTGTGAATTAAAAAATAAACATTATACTTTACAGATTGGTGTGGATCTTCATTATAAACAATATCCCACACAATTGTGAATGTCTTTTACTTACCGATAGTGATAATGGGTAATTAAATAATACCTTGATCAAAGTAATTACATGACACTAAGTAAGACAACCTCTATGTCAACTTTACTTCCAACCCTGGTCTGGCATTCTGACGTTGAGACTCAAACGTTCCTTGGGTACACAAGTAAAATTTATGTCATTCCCCTGAAAGATAACTGCCGCTTTATTAACAATTTGTACCATTCGAATAAATGTCCTTTTCCCTCAAAACTCAAATTTTATTCTCTAAATTGCACATGAACAGAAATGAAAATATAAGTAATAATAATACACTGTGCATACACATGCATTATTATTTTGGTGGAGATTGATTATTGTCATCCTAGACCTAATTCAAATAAACAAAATGTTTAGTCATGTACAGGATCTATCTGTACAGATGACACTGTGTATGTTACAATTATTTTCTCACTCTGAATTGGCAAAAATGATCCTTTGTAAAAGCTTAGTTTAATAAAATGAAAACCTGTCTGTAGAACTTTGGCAAAGAGAATTAAATTAAGTTTTATTACGTGCCACAATATACTGATATCTTGAAAGGCTTCAGTGGTTTTAGAGTTGTAAGGTTCCATCTGCATTTTTCTCAATATATTCTATTGCATTTTGAACATTTGAATGCTTTTCAACACCTGTGTGGTGTTATTAGAATTTTTTCATTTTGGGGGAGTCAGTAAATCATAAAATAATAACATCAACAACATGCCCATTCTGCCAGCTTAATATGTAAACACTTTGGTCCTCAATATCTCATTATAAGCCTAAACATAGATGGAACCTTATAATTCTAAGTTCCCCAAGAGTCTGCATTTTCAGAAAAAATCATTTGAAAAAATTTGCAAAAGGATCCTATTACATTATTTGTTATGAGAAAAACATTTAGGTAAGTAGCTTTCTATCTGTTTAACATTTATATTAACATTTAATACCTGGACGTTAATTCAAGCCTAACCTAAACTTTCCTTTTTTCTGATTTGTCTAACCCGTTATTGCTATGGTAAGTGATTATATAGTGGTCCATCATGAAAGGCCAATACAATCTGTCCTGAACTCACAAACTGATTGCACAATCCAGATTTATGGTCACCAAGTTTCCCATTTAGAATAATAGGAATAATCTTTATTTTGAGGATCCACTTTCGAGGACATTTTCCTCACAGTACAGGTCATCACTTGCTGAAATGGTCATATCATTTACCTAGTATAAACATTTGACCGGTTTCATTTTTGTAATGATGAAGTGTCTCAGGCTCATCACTAGTGACAGCAACACCATTATGAATAAACATACAATAATGTCTGGCCTTGCGAAGTACGTTTAAATGGGTGTTTTTTTTTTACTTAAATCTCTCAATAACCGCTTACACGTTAAAGAACTCCACCTGTGAGGAGCTCAAATACAATTACACTCTTCCAGGACAACTTGATTATCAACAGATTATTTTGTGATTGTAATAATTTTCCAGGTCAATTTCCAAACTAGTCTCTCTATGTCCAGGTTTAACTGGATGTGTAGGAACCATTTTATCAAAATAAGTAACGAACAAGTTGGTTTTTGAGAGCTTTTATTGGAAGATGGAGGAAACATCTCAAACCATTTGAGTGTAAATGAAAAGCAACATTCCATCCATGTACATGTATTTACAGATGCACTGGCACTTCGATGCACTTTCGAGGCATGGTCAACTCATTAGGAAAAGGTTAGGGTAGTGACTCGTGAGCACAGACCAGATACAGCATCATCACTCATTCACTATACATAATCTACATGCTTTAAATCTCAGTTCGAAGGAATGTTAATGACCTAAAAACAAGACTTGACTCCAGCTATGGAGCTCAGCCCAGAATGTAGCCGACTTAGACCAAAACTTGAAGAACCGTTGGTGTCAATGTTTTATTTGGTGTTGCAACAGAAACATAAAAAAGGGGAAAAGTAACACTTAACTGAATCAAATTGTCTTCCAGTTGGACCGCTTCTGAGAACAAACTAACAAGCGCATGCACCCCTAACCATTCGGTAGTTGCAAATCAATCCTCTGGGGTAACTTCCTACAATCAAGTCTCCACCATAACCGACTGAAGTAGTGAATTTACAGTAGGACTCTAGATAGATCTCTAGTAAATGCTCAGCACATCTTTAAGTGGAGATGTGGAAATGCAGAGAAAGCGTCACTGTGATGCACTACCTCACGGCTACCTCACCTGACATCTATGCCTCATGTGCTCCCCATTTTCAGCTGTCCACAAAACTACTCCTAAACCAACTTAGCTTTGGAATAAAAAAAAAAAGAAAGAAAAGGAAGTAACCCAATGTGGGAATTATCAATGTCACAAGCCTTGTTCACAGTTTGTCAAAATGAAATTGTTTCACAAAAAAGAAGAAGAAAAAAAAGTTTGTGAGTTTGCAGAGACAAAGGGTCAGGGTGGCTGTGAGGGGCACTTTTTTTAATGAGATTTTAAAGAGATTTTTTTTTTTTTTTTTTTGGGAGTGGCACCAAGGTCTTGTGATCGCGAGGCAAACAGATAATTAAAAACAAAACTAAATAAAACAATATGCAAGTTACCAAATTCAGTTTCTTAAGAGTCTATTGTACAAAAGAAAAGAAGATCAGTAAAGCAAGTTCACGGTTTCAATTCTTCACATCGGCTGCCTTCACCTCTTTCTTGTCTTCTGATGCCTTGGTTTTGTCTTCCTTTACAGAAAGTGCCTCCAGTTTCTCTGCCACTTTGTTTGCACTGTCAGTGTCACCTGGAGTGAAGAGCAGAAATGTCATGTCAGTTCAACAGCTGCAATCTACAATGAGATGGACTTAACCCTAAACAGAAACAATTAGTTACAGTTGGAGATTAGCACGTATGAATCAAATTGCCTGTTAAGAGTGATGTTGTATTTAAACTGTCCATACATATTTTGGTCATATCTGTGTTTTTATGACAGGATTCACTAAACTTACTTTACAACACATACATCTAAGGGACAAACACACCACCCATCCTTAAATCATGTTAGTTTCCAATCTGATCATTTCAAGTGTGACAGAACATACCAACACTAGCCTATTGATACGCCAGTAAGTGCTAAATTCTGCACGTTTATGTTGCAAACAGAAAAAGTTCTAGGCTGGAATAAGCAGCAAAGAACAGAGTGAGTTTGCGCATTAGGTGACCAAAACTTACACACCTAAAAAAATTCTAAATAAAAAAATATTTACCTGATCCCTCTTGAGATTTTCTGACCTCCTCCTTGCATTCGTCAAATTTAACCTTAAATTTCTGAGCATCTTTAAAAAAAAAGCAAAACAAAACAATGTTAAATGAAAGACCTCATCCTTTTTCCAAACTAGTAACACCGCACTGTCCGGCTAATCAGTGTTTAAAACAAGCAAAAACTCACTTTCTGCATTGAGGAAGCGTATTGCAAGGTACTCCTCTTTGGGATGCTCATCTGCAAAGTCTGCTGGTGTGTTCCATACCCACGCCCTGTCACTGCTAGCATTGGGCTTCAACTCCATTGCAGGAATAACTGAAAAGTGCAAGGTAAAATTTAAGTTAGGAAATGGTGAATTGAATGGTGTTTTTTTTGTAGTCTCAGAGCAATTTCAAACAACTCCAAAAGACAAGGATTTCTCAAAAAAGATTGTTCCTTGTTTTAATAGGTTAACCCGTGCTGGATATTTAAACCCCAAATAAAGTCAAGCAAAGTGATACCATCAGTCAGAGGCCCTTAAAACTAACTATTAGGAGCTAATCATACGCATGGGAGCAACTGAATAGAATTTGCCACATTCAACTTACTGTGATGGTTAGCACAAATCTTTAAGGTACGGTCTCTCCTCATCAACAGACGAATGGTGCCCTTCTCTTTGTGTTTCAGCAGCTTCACATCCCCCGTGCCACGCTCCTTCCACTCTGGGGGGTCATTCTCGGAGGCTAAGCGGAATAATTTGGCCCGCCTGTGGGCAGACAAATCAGGTTAGCTACAATTTAAAGTACCTTGCAAATTACAGCATACTAAAAAGGGACAAATACCACTTGCATTTTGAAAAGCTCTTCCTCATCTTCTTCTAGAGTTTTGACGTCCTGCTCCGGAAGAGAAACAATGGGCTCAAACTGGGGATCATGGTTGGAGTCTTCTGGGTTCTCTGTTGGGGTGTCCGGTTCTTCTGGTGTCTCCTGGAAAAATTAAATAGGGCAAAATCTAGTAATTTATAAAGATTCTACGACTCTTTTTTTAGCAAAGGTTTAATATAACATAATTAGCTAGATCAAATGACTAGTCAGGGTAGTTTTAACCATAAACAGTACTGACTGTGAATAGAAGGGTTTAAGAGATCACGCTTTGGAGGGGCTTCTTTGTTGAGAATTTGCAGAGGCTATTGAGATTGCTGTGGGTGCTGACCAAAGCAAATTTACTGTTGAGTCCTTTAGTTTACTTTGCAGTCAATTATAATTCCATCACGACATTACATTGTTTTTAACTTTACCCAGCAGTTACATTATCAGCTATAAATCAAATTTGAGGAAAACAAATTTTCGGGTATTACAATTAAAGTGTCAAATAAGTAGTCTCGCCATGGCTTGGTAAAACGCCAGCAACAACGGATTATAGTTTACGTGCACAGTGTAAAAAGTTAAAGTACTGACACCTGACGATATGACATTAGCCACTCAGTTTAACTGTATACTACAACACTACCAAGTCGATACATGATGCAGTCAAGGTATAAAAAAACCTGAAAGCATGCTTAACAGCTATCGTAAGCTTACATGACATCTCAACACATCTTGGAAGACGTCGCGCCTAAACTAACAAAACCAGTGGCAAATAACTTAGCAGGACTATGCTGTCAAACTGTTAGCGTCAAAGAAACGAATACCTTTGGTTTTGAAAAGATATATCGATGCTAACGCTTCCCGACACACGCTCACTTAAGCAACTCCAACTGGTATTATGAACTCATTGAGCTAGCAATATGTTACCAAGCTACAGAAAGCAGGCTAGGCCAGCCAATAGAAATTAAACGTGATTTCAGTCATAGACGTTTTAAAATAGGCAATAATTTACTAAACAAGCTACGGAGTCGATTTTCGCTCAGGATGACCATAACTGGCTAATTGTTTCCCATAAAATATGCAAGCAAGTGCCGTTCGTGCGGCTAAAATAGAAGGCTGGCCATCCAGCTAGTTAGTTAGCCAGAATATACCCATATAATTATACTAACCATACCAGACGGATACTATATACCGCGATTAGCTAGCACGCTAGTCCAGAAAGCTTGACTCAATGTCAAACTGCATCTGATAAGGAAATTGCCATTCCGAATGGTCTTTTGATAGTTTAAAATTTGCTACACGAGGGAAACCGTAACTTTCTCACAGGAAATAGCATATGTAGTTAGCAAGCTAACGGGTACTTTGCTAACAGGTTCCCAAAAATGGTTAGCAAAAGAAGGGCGGCAAACCTGCAAATATTTCACGGTAACATTTGTAATAAATATGATTGACTGTCATTTATTTGTTTGTTTCAAGCAGAACTACAACAATCTACTACCGTTAATGACATGCAGATGTCTTTATTAGCAAGCTAAATAATAACACATAAAAAGACACAGCTGCCCAGCCGGCATCTCCTGCTCTGAACTCGCTTATAGTACATTAACAAACTTTGATGAATGTCAATGAAAATACAACATTAAACATGTAATTTATATTACATAAATACCATAAGCAAAACGAAAATCCGAATCTAAGGGCCTCACCTTTGGATCTGCCATATTAATCTAGATGTTTGTAGATTAAGGATAATTTTCGAAAGATTCAAACCCAAACTCGACGTTTTCCTTGAGTTCCTTCCACTCTCTTCCTGCTATGCCTTTCGCGCGCCGAATTAGATTTTACCCACATTCCACTGCCCTCTTCCCTTAATTATTTGGTTGGTTATTCTACACAAACAAAAATTCAAATAAACATATGTTTGATTATATTAACAATAAATATAAACATACCGACTCATGAAAAATTGGCCGAAGGTTAAAGTCAGGTTGTATTATTTCTTGCACGAGCACTGCAAGATTTTCAATCAATTTGTATCGTCAATGTAGCCAACTTGAACTACATTTATTTTACAAATGTAATGAAAAGATTATCAGTAAGCAATTTCCCAGTGACATATTTTGCTTTCAATGTGCATGATTGCCTGTCTGCTGCTTCCTGCTGAACAGATAAAAAGCTACATTATTATTTACAATTACACTTCTTATGAGCAAACATATAGTAACAACACATTAAACCTAATATTCACACGTAAAACATGATTTTACTATAAAATTACACTATTTAAAAATAACATGTCAAAGTTCATCATTGCACGTGGTCTAACAATATGGCAGCCCACTGGCTTCGTGGATATTAGAGGCGAATCCGAATGCAAAGGTAAACCATGCTATTGTATCACACTTCAGATAGATACTATAATTCCCTATAACAACGTGGTTTAATCTGGACACAATAACTTTCTGTCGTATAACATTTTTATGTAAACAAGTCAGTAGTTGTTTTCTGTTTCAATGCTATTATAATCGTCTTGTTTCTAGTCCTCATGATTTTCCAACGTTATCTTATAACATCCAATGATGATTTATTCACATTATTGGGTTTACAAATATTTATTAGGCCAAGCCATTCTTTGCGTTGTAGGTTTATAATTATTGTAATATATCAATTAAAATAATTGAAATTTCAACCGCGCTTTATTTACATTACAGACATACGATCATGGCAGATGTTGGAGAAAGTCAACAAGCCAATATACCACATCAAATCGAAGATAATGTTGCAACTGACGATATTACAGAGGGGGAGTCGCAGCCAGGGAATTTTCGTTACATCAAAGAGGACCTCTTTACCTCTGAAATATTCAAGGTGGAGATTCAGAACCTACCCAAGTACATAGGTTTCAACGACATGAAAAGGTTTTTGGCCAAGCATGGACTGAATCCTCACAAGGTCAAACTCTTTGCTAGGCAGTCATTTGCTTTTGTCACTTTTAAGAATGTGGAGGAGAGGGACAAGGCTATGAAAATGGTTCATGGCATGCAGTGGAAGGGTCAGGTACTCAGTGTGCGGTTGGCTAAGCCTAAGGTGGACCCCATCCTGAAAAAAAGAAAGCAGGACGAGGAGGATGGCCAACAAGGGCAGCCCCCGTCAAAGAAACAAGAGGCAGATGAGAATGAGGAGCCCTTCAGTGTACAGATTGCCAATGTGGTGACCCCCTTGTGGAAGGTTCCCTACAATGATCAACTGAAAAGGAAGGAACAGGAAGTTGTGGGGGTGCTACAAAAACTAGCCAGGTAGACTCTAGTCTTAGTTGGTGCATGTGTAATTTATACATTCCTTATGTGTTGACCATGCATGCAATGACACCGAACACTTGCAATATTGCATGTTTTATTCTTTCCCTTAACTTTTCAGAGAAATTGGTGATACCAACAGAGCAATGCTTCCCTGGTTGTTTGTGCAGAAAGAAAAATATAACAGGATGTGTTGCCCCCTGGAGGATATAAAACCATCACCTTCTCTGGTACAAGGGCCGTAATTTGCTCTCCATGGGATTTTGTTTGGATGTGAATATTTTCATCATGTCTCTATCATATATAACTTTTTACACTTTTCTCCTGCAGACTGAATACAGAAATAAATGTGAGTTCCTCATTTCAATGGGTGCTGATGGTGAGGATAAAACGATAGGCTTTCGCCTGGGAAAATACAAGGGAGGCTCTTGTGCTGTTGTCGGACCCTCAGACACCACCCATGTTTCAGCAGAGGCCAAGAGAGTGGTTAAAGAGTTCCAGAAATTCATACGGTAATTCCTAACAGCGACCTCATCAATAGGTGGCATCTTATCTGCACAGTTTCTTTATGCTTAACCAATATCACTTAAGACACTCTATCTATCTATCCATCTATCTATATTGGGTGTGGCTGTGTCTCAGGGGGTAGAGTGAGTCATCCACTGATCTAAGTGTTGGCGGTTCAATCCCCTGCTCCTCCTGTCCTTGTGAAGTGTCGAAGTGTTCTTGAGACATTGAACCCAGAGGTGCTCCCAATTGTAGAGACATGAAGCACCTTGCATGGCAGCTCTGCCACGATCGGTGTGTGTGTGTGAGTGAAGTGGTGCATGAGAAAGCAACATTATAAAGCGCTTTGTTCCATTTCGGTTGAAAAGCACTCAATAAATGCAGTCAATATACCATTTAAGAACAATACCTGTTTGTCTTTTGTATATGAATGTTGCAATCCATGTTTGAATTAATCTTCTTTGTTAATCTCTACACACAGGATGACACCATATTTGGTGTATAGCCCCGAGACATACGATGGTCACTGGAAGCAGCTGACTGTACGAACTACAAGGACCAAGCAAGCCATGGCCATGGTGTTCTTCAACCCACAGGTAGTGCAACAATGTAAAAGAGAACATGTTTACTTTGCTCCTCAACTTGTGTGAACACCAAACATGTAACAAAATCTTCTATTTTTTATTATTGTCTCTAGAAACTGAATGAGGAAGAACTTGATGAACTTAAAAACTCCCTGAGGAAGTACTTTATGGAAGGCGAGGGGAAAGAAAGCGGACTAAACTCACTCTACTTTGTACGAGAGGGGCAAAGGTAAGTATCAAAAGTTTTTTTTATGTCTAAGAAGTAGCATTCCCAAGACTGCTACTTCTCAAGGTCGATAGACAATATTCTGTTCACCAAGGAAATCCCCTAACCTGGAGGATTTGCCTTGTGAGCTCGTAGCTGGAGAAGAGTACATTTACGAAGAGTTGCTTGGTCTCCAATTCCGGATTTCCCCTCATTCATTCTTCCAGGTAAAGCTATGTTTTGTAAATAGACTCGCATGAATGTGGTGTTTGTCTATGGATGTTGCTCTTAACTATCCCGTGTAATTTAAGCAGCGTTTTTTTATCGTTTTAATGGGTCAAATAGGTGAATACGGGGGCTGCAGAGGTGTTGTACTCTGCTGTGGGGGAATGGGCTATGCTGGATGCAGAGAGCACTGTGCTGGATGTGTGCTGTGGAACCGGAACCATTGGCATTTCTTTGGCAAAGGTAAAGATACCTTGAACAGCCTAGGCTTGCAATGGGTTTAGTGTATGGGAATACAACTCGAACGAAAATCATGGCTGTTTCCATTTCATTCTGTGACCAACAGAGGGTAAAGAAGGTGATTGGGGTAGAAATGTGCCAGGACGCTGTGGAGGACGCCAAAGTGAATGCCAAAATGAATGGTAGGGGGCTTTTGCTTCTTGACCAAACAGTGCGTTCAAAAAGTCTTCACAGCGCTTCACCTTGTCCACATTATGATACGGAAAGCATTGATAAAATTTTAAAAAAAAAATCCCCAAAAGTCTACGCAATACACCATAAGGACGATGTGAAAAATGTTCAGATTTTTTGCACATTTATTACAAATAAATTACTTGTACAAAAGTATTCAGTTTTTGCTCAGTAATTTGGCAGCAATTACAGCCCCACGTCTTTTTGAATATGATGTCACAAGCTTGACAAACCTATCTTTGTGCAATTTTGTACATTCCTCTTTGCAGAACCTCTCAAGCTCCAAGTTGGATGGGATGGCTGTGCGTCAGTGCACAGCCATTTTCAGATCTCCCCAGAGATGTTCAATCAGATTCAAGTCTGGGCTCTGGCTGGGCTACTCAAGAACATTCAAAGAGTTGTCCTGAAGCCACTTTGATATATTGGCTGTGTGCTTAGGGTTGTTATCCCGCTGAAAAACAAACCATTGCCCAGTCTGAGGTCAAGAGGATTCTAGAGCAGGTTTTCATCCAGGATATCTCTGCATTAATCTTTCCCTCTATCCTGTCTCCCAGTTCCTGTCGCTGAAAAACTGCTGCCACCACCATGCTTCACTGTAGGGATAGTATTAGCCTGGTGAAGAGCGGTGACTGGTTTCCTCCAAACATGCCAAAGAGGTCAATCAGACAAGAAAAATATGTTTGTCATGGTCTGAGAGTCTTTCATGTGCATTTTGGCTCCCAACAGGCTGCCATGTGCCTTTTACTGTCTGACCACTCTGCAACAATCCATCAATCAGGCCTGTATCGTAGAGACTATTGTCCCTCTGAAAGGTTCTTCTCTCTCGGTAGAGGAACGCTGGAGCTCTGACAGTGACCATCGGGTTCTTGGTCATCTCCCTGGCCCTTCTCTCCCGAACGCTTAGTTTAGACGGGCAACCTAGGAGTCCTGGTGGATCCACACTTCTTCAATTTATGAATGATGGAGGCCACTGTGCTTACTGGGACCTTCAAAGCAGCAAAACACTTTCTGTTCCCTTACCCAGATTTGGGCCTCAAGACAATCCTGTCCCGAAGGTCTACAAACAATTCCTTTCCTTCATGCATTCGTGAGATGCATTGTCAACTGTGGCAGCTTATATAGACAGTTGTGTGCCTTTCAAAATCATGTCCAATCAACTGAATTTACCACAGGTGGACTCCAATTAAGCTGTAAAAACAAATCAAGGATCAAAAATAGAAATAGGATGCACCTGAGCAAAATTTTAAGCTTTTTGACAAAGGCTGTTAATACTTACGTATGTACATGTGATTTCTTAGTTAATTATTTTTAATACATTTGCAAATCTCAAAATAACCTTTCATATTTCATATTGTCACCTCGTGTATTATGTGTAAAGAAATGTAAACCTCACATTTAAAACATTGTGGGAAAAGGCCGTAACCTAATAAAAGATGGAAAAAGTGAAGCGCCGTGAATACTTCCCGGATCCAATTTAAACAATGTAGCCTTTTTATCACTATAAATAAATATACATGTAGAAACCAATTACTGACCTCAAATGAATCCTGCCACAGTATGTCCAAACTCAAACCTTTGTGTCTTTATTTCAGGGCTAAGTAACATTGAGTTCCACTGTGGGAAGGCTGAAGATATATTCCCTAAAGTGCTGAGTGCTCTTGTATCTGCCAATCTCACAGCCATTGTGGACCCACCCCGTGCAGGCCTTCGTATGTATAGGCACTAATGCATGTAAGTGTTTAATGTTAAATGATAATCCATACGATGTGCTTAATGTGTTGTTTCCCCACAGACTCCAAGGTGATTCTGGCCATCAGAAGAGCAGAGCATCTGAAGAGGCTGGTTTATGTGGCATGCAATGCCAAAGCAGCAATGACCAACTTTGTAGAGTAAGTTGCATAGAATTTTCATTTTGACATGGATTAAAAATATTGCAATGCACTGAGTGTTTCTTTGTAGTTTGTGCAGAGCTCCCTCCAAGCGAGTGCGTGGCTCACCGTTCCGCCCTGTGCGTGCCATGGCTGTTGACCTCTTCCCCCAGACCATGCACTGTGAGATGCTTTTGCTCCTAGAAAGGGTGGATTATAGCTCCCAACCAAATACAACAGAGACACAGCAGGAGACTGTAATTAAGCAAAACCCTGGCACTACAATTTAACATGTTTTACTGTTTACCTGAAGCAGGTTGTCAATTCTATTTTCTGTCTTAATTTGGAACAATGACAGTGAAACATTGAAATATTATGTGTGTCTGTATAAAACATGTTTTAGTTACCGTTTTGTTTCTAAAAGAATAAAAGACAGTGTACCTACATAATATTCCTTCAAGAGTTTTGTTAGTCAAGAAAAACTTTATTTTGCATAAACGTTTATCACTGTCAAATCTTTTGTCGCAATACATACTTCATTTTCTAGGCAGCAAAATTTCAAGCAAACAAACTCCGTACAACTCAAGTAACACCAGCAGTTTTCTTGACACTTACAAGCACCTGGCAAGACAGCACGCAGAGGGAAAGCACATTCTTCAAGCAATTTACTGCATTACAACAGCTTTGTGCCCACAAATAGTAGTGAAGTAGCAATAGATGTAAAGAATTATCTGGAAAAGCACACACACACACTTCACACAATGAATACACAACAGTTTAATCCAGCATGTATTGCATGTCATTTCCAATATAAAAAACGTATTGTATGCAGCCTAAACTACTCTAAAGAATTCATAAGACCGTTAAAGCTTTGGTTCACACTGCATCAGGAATTGGACTGAAGGTAATGTTTGGTTTGAGACAAATCAATCGTCTTAATTTATCAGGTGGGGGTCGCTTACCTAGTGTGGAGGTGTGGTCAACCAGTAGACAACAGAGATAATGATAGTAATCACAAACCAAGTAAACAGCCCGCTTAAGACGACACTTAAAATTCAGCACATGATGTAGGCAGACGTTAACAAAGGGGGTCTAATTTGCTACTTAAAATACTATCTGGTTATTTGATAAATGCTGTATCAAGTAGTCATTGGGGCTTGGTAGGTCCAACATACTAAAGTCAGCCTTCTCAAAAAAGGCGCCAAGGCCACATAAAGCCAATTAAGGACACAATAATGAATAGCCTAAATGTGTACACCAAGAAGAGCACAAGACCATCATCGGTCCCAATGTACTGATTATGGTCTAAAGACAACACACAAGTCAAGAGCATAAACCTTAAATAATAAACTCATCATGTACATCTCTTCTGTCTCGTCACCCCTGGCTCTCGCACATTGAGCCTGAGCTGTCAGAACGCTTGGTTACGCTTCAGTGTCGGACGAAAGGTGTCTAAAGTAAACCCTCTCACACTTCTTAACAGCAAAAGCACATGACAAGTCATAGGGATCTTCCAGGCTAGTATGGAGAACAGGGCATCAGCCTTGACAGAGCAACTAATACAACTGTCAATTGATATGTTTCATTTTGAAATGCCAGGGTAAACAGGCAGTTCAACGTACCACTCTCCCAAAACAAGTCATACCACATATATAAAAAAAAAAAGAATGAATGTACTTACATAAGCATTTCATAAATAGTTGACAGTGATGCGCAATAATGCATCCTAATATCGGTTATGTCATGTTGAAAGTTGAAACCGAAACATTCTGGCCATTAGGAAATATCATGATCCTAAAATTGTCCTAAATATTAAAAACCAGCAAAAAATACCGAGTACCATGAGAATACTGGTTGCTGCTAACAGGCCATAGATAACAATACTGTACAATCTACACATTGACCGCAAGAAATCCCTTTGAGTTTGAAAGTAAACAGTCTTCTAATTGATCTTTAGGTGTGCGTTTACTATTCAAACTCATTCCTTTATAAAATTGTATCTTTTAAAAATAGGAGAATATGCTATTTATTACTGGTAACAGAATGTCAATTCTACCTCTATGCATCTGGGAGGTTTCAAGTTCCATATAGAGAATGCATTATAATGTCTTGCACAGCCTTTCTGCACTGTCCTATAAGTGCAATTGATTTTTTGTTACTGTCCACCGTGTGTGTACCAAACTATTATGGGGGAAGGCATAGCTGTAATTTTACCAGCTGTTTGAACAACACGTTACATTGCAATTCCTCAATTATGCATAATATTTTGAGGGATTCACATGTTTTAGTGGTTCTGGCTGCCTTTTGGTCAACCTTTGCCTGGGTTGCAGAGATTCCTAGATTAAACGTCAACAGTGCAGAGGGGCTCACTCCCAGGCTGGGCAGACTCAAAAATGGACATCTTGGGCTTCTTCTTTGTCTCCTCCTGAGAACAAAACAACATTGGCTTCACTCAAAGGTAAAATAGATAGTGAACAGAAAATGAGTGGGTGATTTGGGTGTAAAAGACTTCATAGGCAGGCTCAAAATGGTGCACTACAGATCAAAGATTTAATTGGGCCTCCAGTTCTGAGGGTCTCCCTAAGGTAAGGAGTCTTACCCTATCTCTGGCTAACTTCCTCATTTCCTCTTGCAGTTTGTTCAAGATGTGAAGGTTGGGCTTGTTCTTTTTGGCGTACTGCTGAAGTTCGATTACACTCTTGTCAGAGTTTTCCTGCAGGGAAACATTGCACAGACTAGAAAATCAAATGCGTTTTAAATAGGGTATTAAAACAGCGCTGGTGTGAATTGATGGTGATTGCCTTGAGGCACGAGAGCCGTGAGCAGACAGGAACCCACCTTCTTCACCATCTTATTGCTCTCTCTGCCATACATGCGCAGCAGGGATCCCCAGTTCTTTACATGGGGATGGAGCATCTGCAGGATCTTCTGAGAGGCCAGCTGTTTGCCCACCCTCTTGTTCTTGCCTGCCCATGAACCCAACACAAAGTGACTGCTGTTAGAAGCTGTGATGCAACAGACCTTTTGAATGGGGATAGATATGTGGAGTCGGTCGCCTGAGAGGGACGGCATTCATTTGGAAGAACTTACACCAACCACGCACTGTATGCTTGCCGCATGTCATAACATATTCACTCTTCTGGTTTTTCCCTGGGATCACCTCAAACTTTATGCTCGTATCTCCCATTCCATGGTTTCTGGAGCAATAAGAGGCATTGTTAAGGCATACTCAAAAATACATCAGAAATTCAAAGCGGTCTAGATTATTTATTTTTTTTACCTCTTAAGGCACTCATGAAGAATCTGATATGGTGAAAGTAGGCCTGCTTTATTTGTAAGCTCATACACCCTTGAGTCTTCAATACTGATATGATTAAAATACTGCAAAACAAGACAACGTACAATATTAACAATCCTGAGCAAATACAAACAGACCAACCCCCAAATATGGGGAGTATTTCAGAGCAGACCGCAACAGTACCTCTAGTTCATCCCCCTCCGTAGGCTTCTCCTCTGAAGTCTGCTTCACAAAGTCAGGGATGAGGATCTCCAGTGTGGCTCGAGCTGCACCAGAAACAATGAGAGTTAGCAAACTACAGCCATCGCTGTGGGCTTTGGACCAGGCCCATGCTTTCATATCCACTACGGCGACTTCAGAGAACCAAAGATTACTTACCAGCTTTATTCTTGGCAAGTTTTTTACTGCTTGCAGTTCCTGTGCCATAAGTCACTCCATCTATGATCACTGAGGCTCCAAAGGGTTCACTTGGGTTCTCTGCAAGAGACACACGACAAACAATGGATGAAGTTGTTGTAGTGTAAGTTGTGCACACCTTCAAACAAGAAACCCGCTAACTTTAGTCTTAAGTCAACAAAATGTCTACAAGTTGTATTAAACTTTCAAGAGTTCAATATAGTTCTGTTTACTCTGGTTGAACAGTGGACTACAATTGTAAACCAGCCACATTTTAGTTTACTAACATACATGAGTTAGTTGGTACTGCGCATCAGTTTTTAAAAAGGTATCTTTAAGAGGCCAGTTTAGTTACCAAACGTAATCTTGAGGCAACTCACCACATTCAAAAAAGTTGTAAACAGGTCGGACCTTTAGGACACGCTGCATATATTCATGTAGGATGCAAACCTCCGATTTACCATTAGGATTGATGACAAACTCTGAGGACGGAAATGCATTATTATATAGCCAAAAAAAGCCAATAGTGCTCACACCAGACAATACACAGGACTGTAGAACTAGCTACGTACACACACTAGACCCACCTTTTTTAGTTGGGGCATCTTGGACTGAAAGCGTGATGAGTTTCTGGTTGGCAGGCAAGATTGGCCGCTCTGACTCTGCCTGCTTCCTTTTCATATCCCTGTTGAACTGCCTGCGCTCAGCCCAAGTGCGGAACTTCTTTACGGTCACTTGCTCAAAATCGAACCGCTTTCCCAAATACCCACGGAACTCCTCGAGGTCTGAGGCATGTCAAAGGCAATTTTATACCTTTATTAACTTTTTGAATGACAGAGGGTACATAAAGTAAAATTGTATAAAGTAATCTTGTGAAATTGCATGATGTGATGAGGTTGGCTAGTACCGCCAAGACTTCAATATTACCTATGGACTCGTCTTTGCACACTTCCACCTTGGCTTTGACCTGTCCCAGAGCTCCATGGGCGGTGTCGCAGGCCTTCCCCGAGGTGTTGGTGCTGGGTGTGTCCTCTGGCCCACGGACCCCCTCGGGCAAGCTGGCCGCCAGGCTATCCTCCTGCTCCACCGCAGTGGAGTCTGGCTCCTCCAGCCTCTCCACTGAGTCGGCCCCCTCCCCGGTCTTCATGGGGGAAACCTCAGAGGTGGGGGTTACATCTCCATTCAGTGCCTTCTCCTCGTGCTCCTTCATTTTCTTGTAGTGCAGGCAAGGGATGCTGCTAGTGGGTGGGTCATGTTTCTGTGGGTAATTTGGAAAAACGAATTGACGACTTTTGCATTCACATTTGTATTCAAACCTGTTTTAATCCTGTTTGTGTAATGCAACACTTTGAAGAGGATATCTATAAACAGTTCTCCTCCTTACTCTGATGCTGCCCGTCCCCAGGAAATAAGGTCTGGACCAAGTAACCACTCTGGTCTCCCTGTGCAGGTAGACTGGAATGCCAGAGTTATGGAATGTCATGATCCAACCATCGGGTAGTGGCTCAGTGGGTGGGCGCCCACGACCTGGAAAACACAAACTTCATCATTCCAATAAACTATTTGAGGTCTCTGACTGTCACATAACAGATTACGGTGCCATGACAGCAACTAGAAAAAACCCTAATACAAGCAATCAATTACACACAAATGATACAAATCAGACAAAGCTAAGCCTACTGCCAACTAGAAAGATCCCTTTCCCACTCCAATATGCGGAACCGACCACTCACTTTTCAGAACTGTCTTAATTTTAGTCATCATGGGTTGAACGCCCCCCTCCTCGTCAGACTGGTGGTCACTCTCCCCACCATTGTCCTCGGCCAGGCGCATCTTTTTGGGCACCGGCATACCCTCCTCCAGTAGGGCGTCAACATCATTGTCAAACTCCTCCTAGAAGAAAAAGAGTTGGCGAGAGGAGCCTTAGCCTGAAGTGATTCAATTCCTCTCTCGACTACTGTTTAAGCGGACTGTCTAAATGGCCATGACAAACAAGAAAATAGAAACACCGCAATTAAGAATTACTGTTCCTATGAGAAGGAAGGACAACATTGTCAACCAACAAGCCAAACTGCACCTTATTCCCGAGCTGGTATGAAGTGAAAGACATTTGAGTCATTGTTTGATGACTAGGAGGTGGCTACAGGTAAAATTACAACAATACCTCGTAAGAGTAAGTCAGGACTTCCTCTTCATCAGCTGGCTCCTGCTGAGCTATCATCCCAGACATGAACCCTCCATGGCCCCCATCCTTGTGGTTCTGGAAGTTGTCACTGAAGTCGTCCAGCTCGTCCAGGACGGCAAACTCTACCTTTTTCTCCAGGTCTACCTCAGCCTGACAACCTTTACTGCTGGCCCCGTTCCCAACTACAGCACCACTTCCAGCATCCACTCCCTCAGTGGTATCATACAGCTCCCCATCTGAACTGTTCTCCCCTCCACTCTCCTGACCCTCACCTGTATATAGAACCTTTCTGTCTTTGGCATTGCAGCTGTTAATACTGATCTTGACGTCTCTGAGTAATCTCAGGTCAGGCAAAAACTTTGTGACTGGAGGTGCGTGGCGGGCAGTTCTAGGGCACAGGGGACTAGGTCCTGCCCCGTCTGCGTGATGACTACAAACTGTTAGGGATCCCTTGGAAAGGAGCTGTGCTTCTGTGTCCCCACCTGGGGTGTGTGTGATTCCATCACCACCAGAGCTAACGTCCATTTCCTCTGCGTCACTGGACGTTTGCAGGGGAGGTGGTGGAGGCGCTATACCGTTAAGACTTCCCTGGATGAAATCATTAGGTGGTTCCAATGGGAGGGGGGGCAAAATGTCATCTAAATTCATACTTAATCGCTTATAATTTAAAGTCTTTTAATTTAAGAAACTATATACAATCCTTTACCAACTATTAGCTTTCAACAGCAACACATGAAGAAGCAGACCCCTGTTTTGACCATGTAGTAGTGATGAACATGCTAAACTGACTACATTGTTCTTTTCATTAATGCAGACAGCTTTCAGAATCACTGTCTCAATTATTGGAAATCACAATGCATTCAGCTTATTTTGGGTCTAGGAACTCAATCCTCCACCATGCGACATTTTAGAACTAGAAGAGAGGGGCAGATGACAAGTGATTGAGAGTTATTTCAAATAGTCAATCTTAACCGCATGCATGAGACAACTGGGTAATATCTGAATGCTAGTAGTCATGTTCTGGTGGGTGTCTGTTGGTTGCTCAGTATGGGCGAAAAACTTAAACAAGCCACCCCTTGCGTTAGTTACCGAATAACGACTTATTTTTGCAGTCTGCTTCAGCAGTACCCCTTCAATTTATTCTGTGACTATAGGAATAAGGAAGTAAACGGCATCCAGACAGGCAAGTTGCGGCCCTCAATGACAGAGACATTGCTCACTACTTGTATTTAACAAGACATTTACCTACACACAAGTTAGATATATATGCATGTCTGATTGGCTTTGAAAATAAATTGGATAAAAGGGGTAATACTATAAGCAAGATTGGTTTCTATGTAATTAAAGATCAACATTAATTAACAAGTGAGTTATGCACGTAAGATGGATGGCTAGCTAAGTAGCAAGTTAATACGACGATACACTCTGCATTAAAACGACTAGTGCTACAGCGCTACTACGCTAGAATGGAAGATGTCCGTTTTACGGACATAGTTCGATAGCTAACTAACGTTAGCAATCCAGCAATTTGCCGAATTAGCGACAACGTTGAAGAAAAGCTAGCGCGTTAGGACGGTCAACAATTTTCATTGAGTTGGCAAACTCAATGGACGTCAGACGTTAGCTGATTAACTAGTTTCAATAAATTACTCACATATTCCGTAAATCGCTGTACGTGGGCGACTTGTTCCGATATAGCTAATTCATTTTATTCTTGGAGCGGCCCGGATATCATTCCACAACGCGCCATCTCGCAAACACTGCTGCAAGAAATATCTAACAGGAAAAGGAAAGAGTACCGGCGATGTCGCAACAAGATCGCACTGACCAACACGAGGCTCCTAGATAATTGACAGAGATCTTTGAACCTATAACTGTTTCTGTGATCCGATTTAATTTCGTAAAGGAAGCCAATTAAACACCGGTGGTTAAAAAGGGGGTAGGGGTTCTTATATTTAAGTCTGGAGTGGCAACCTTCTACCTCCCTATGACCCCGAAAAGAAACCTCGGCTGGACCCGAATTGTTTAATTAACTACGCCCTAATGACTTTTTCTATATACTTTTCCTTAACCCAGAGGGATAACGTCACGAAGTTAAGAGCAAATGTGAAGGAGAATGAAATCACTTGTAGACAACCGCGTTACTAAACTAAAGGAGCCGCAGTTATCAGGCTTGTATTTAATGTAATCATATGACGGGGGGTTTCGCGGGTCGGTGTAGAAACTACAATGTCCCGAAGCGCATTTAAGATATGTCGCCAGTGTGTGGTTACTATATTGTTTCATAGCACATTTAATCTAATGAATAAAATAATATAATCTAGACTCAGACGCTGATGCATTTGTTAACTCAAACCAGGATTACTGCGTACTGAATGGATTTGCCCTTTCTTCCGCCACAAAACCCACTTGTTTTCCTTAGCCTGCTCCTAGCTTGTTATCTTCGCCTTTTTACATACATGTATGTTAGTGTGTGTGTGTATATATAAAT
>JAVQJS010009630.1:0-15680 GCA_036024795.1 Galaxias rostratus | reverse complement strand
TGTGTGTGTGTGTGTGTGTGTGTGTGTGTGTGTGTGTGTGTGTGTGTGTGTGTGTGTGTGTGTGTGTGTGTGTGTGTGTGTGTGTGTGTGTGGTGTGTGTGTGTGTGTGTGTAGGCATGGTAGAAGTGACAACAATTTATCATGATTCAAATATTTTGACCAATGGGTAACTGATATATTTTCTTCAGCATCCTGGGAGACATGGCTAAGATATGCAATAACTATTACAAACTAAGACTAACTCTGCATATAACCTGCAAGGCACTGATAACAAATCTAATAACCCAACGCTAATTACAAATCTGTTTTAAAGGGCAAATGAATACGCTTAAAAGGGCAAAATCAATCAAGGTGTCCAGACTTGTGAAGAAATATTGAGTGAATTAAATTAGTATGTGAGCCAGGTTTAGGTATTGAGAAGGCTTGAAGAGGACCCGGGTCTCTATTCATCATTAACGAATGGATCTTTTCTTGGTACGGTTTAGTAATGTCTATCCGAGAACTAAAAGTAAACGTGGTTTCCTTAATCAAAGGTCCTCTGCCAACTTCAAAGAGGCCCTCTGGAGTTCACTTTAATTTCTGAATAAATAGCCTGATATGAATATGTTCATATCAAGAGTGTGTTTGCAAACACTGTTGAATCCTCGGGAAAAGTGCGAACAATCCATTTGGGGAAAAGAAAGTCAAGCACGAGCAAGGCCCCAAATTAGAACGCAAAGTTTTTCTGAAGGCCCTCAATATCAGTCTGTAGGTTTGCACAATGTAATCTACAATGCAAACAGATCTAATTGAATATCCAACTGAGCGGCCAGGTTAGTAGAGAAATATTCCCTGTCCTTTGAGCAAACACCAATGGAAATGACTGGGGACAGACTTCACAGTGTTGAATAGGTCAAATATATTTTCGTTCTCACTCTTAATGCAAACATACTTGGAAAGTACCTTGCTCTGACACGCTGGCAGCCATCTGGCAGTGGCTCGGAGTGGAGCTTTTGGACCACCTACACTCTATCTTGAGGTTAAGCAGTTGATCTCTAGTGAGGGCCGCGTGGCGGAGGCATTGGTGAGGGAACCATAAGACCCTGCTTTCGCATTCTATTCAGCCCATGCGTCTTCCCCTCTTTGAGCTATTCTCAGCCTATAGAGTTTATATGCTAGCGCTTGTTTGACCTTTGAAATATCATTATTTCTACTTCAGCTTCCCCTCAGGTCTCGGTAAGCGAACACAGACACACATACACACATACACACACACACACACGCACGCACATCCGATACACCGAGGGTGAGGCGCTAAAGCTCACACATACATTCACCCATAAACGCTCACACACCACAAAGCTTTTGACTCAGTGAGGGGGCCAAATCAATAGCCACACACCGCACAGATTCTATTTGCATGGCTTTGATGTGCTTCACAGACCCTCTGGAGAGGAAAACAATTCTCTTTATTCCCTAATGCCAAGACTCCGCCCCCTATTCACACCCACATGCACACAGAGGACCCACAAGAGCTCTAGGAACACACACCATCGTAAAATAATCTCACTCTCACACAGAGACATTTTCATGCACAAACGCACAGATATCCATAAATGACCACCATGACAAGGAGAAAAAACCTCATGCCTGGATGTCCACGTAACCATTGAATAAATGTCCTATCTGGAACTATTCATCCAATGCTGAATCAGACTTGCTGAGCATAAGTAATGTCATAATAGTATTACAATAACTTCATGTTAGCTATGGAAAAAGGGGGGGAAACTGACATGATCAACTTAAGTGGATGTAGCGTCACTTGGCTCGAACGAGAGAAAAAGCTGTCCACTTCTGTCACATCTGCGGGACGTTGTTAGAAACACATCCCTAAATCTTAAGCCTGTGTCAGTTAATGAGGTACCAAACGTTAGCGCCTCCCGAAGCTTAGTCTTTGGTAATGGCAGTCGTAACTCAAAGGCAGCACAGTTGTTAGATACCCCGTCTGTACAGATTTGTTTTTAGAACTCGCCAGCCATTGTGCTCTGTTCTACGGCTGCTTCCTCACATTGCACCCAACATGGAATAGGCTTTGTGCTTTACGGTAAAGGTAATACGGCCTAACAGTTCATTTTGAACAATCCTATTATAATAACTTTTCCTGATCCCTTATGTTTCTATTTTACCACGATACGTGTTCAAGGAATAACACTGTGTACTTCATTTTAGCCGCGCTACTTCTCAAGATGAGATTGATGAATAGAATGTAGGCTTTAATTATATCTCTTAAACAGCAATATTGTGTCAGTAAAATAAGACAGTGGATGGCTTGAATTCCATCCAGGTTTTTTGGTAATCATGTTGAAGAACAAAGTCAAAGGCTGTCTCTTGCTTTGTGCAATATGCAGCGAAGCTAAAACAACAGAAAGAATTGCCTGCTAACGTGCAGATATACGAGGCATCTCTTTAATGATTACGGTTTATCATTTCCCACAGTTGCTTCTGCATTATCAGTCTCTGAGAGGACTGAACTGAAAATCTGGCAGAAACACACGGCTAACGTTGGCAGTGAAATGGCTCCACCATGATGATGAAGTCGCATAGGGGAGAAAAAGCATAACTAGTGTCTCATGAGGTCAACAAAAAGGAAAGGCTCTGGGCCAGATACATATTGTTCTTATTTAATTCTTCTCTTGACCTGAAATCTGACGTAAAAAAAAAACACTTTTGCTGCCAAAACAAAAAAGTAATGCAAGGTTTTTGTCCTTTTAAACTTCTCAACAGACGTATATCGAGTGCCAGGTTTACTTGTAATTGCTGGAATGTATTTTTATATTTTCTCTCCTTGTGCATTGGTGTGTTTTTCTGCCTAGGGGAAACTTAATTAAGCTTCTAGTCACTGGCAGTGTGGCACAGTCAAGTGGTGGCCTCTTGCCCTGTCATGAAGCCATTAAGTCAAAGCCCGCCTAGACAGACAGAGCACCGCTATGGAATGGCATAATCTGACACATCCATGTTCCCAAGGCATCAGTGTTTATCAGCTATCTTCTCCTATTGAAGCCGGCTGCATATATTATATTGAATTCAGTTGTGGCGTGGGAGGAATTCTTACTAAAAATGAGACGCAATCTCTGGCATTCTCTTTTAGGATGTGGGAGCAGTGTATATGAATACACATTATGTGATTTTTTTCAAACAGATTTTTTAAGATGAAGGATTAACTTTAAGATGATGGTGTTCTTTTCGCAATTTCTCAGTAACTAACAAAAGCCTCTTGATTATATACAAATAGATGAATGCATACTTGAGAGGCGCACCCAAGACGCTCATCTTGTGTTTCCCTTACATTAAAATTTCTCAGCTAATTGGGTAACCTTAAATGTATAATTTGATGTCTTTAATAACAAAGCCATTTTGAATCAAGAAACCTTAAATAGCAGATTTTGCCAAAGGGGTTGGGCTCCAAACAGAAATATACATTTTTTACAACAATTTTATAATGTATTTTTACCTATGTGGGTATACCAGGTGTGTGGAATCTGCCTTGGTTGAACATCTCCTGTGTTATGTGTCTATAAATGTGCAGCTGCCATATTTGGAGAGGGTGTCTCTGTTGCGTACCTGATTATGAATGCTGCATAGTGAAAGAAAGGCTAACTTTGTTTTCACATAGACATGGTTGATCGAGAACAGCTCCCAGTTCCACCCGCTCTTAAACTCCTGTTCCATTCATCCTGGGTAGTTGTGCATGACGTTAACCATTGGGGACTGTGGGAGGAAACCGGAGTACCCGGAGAAAACCCACGCAAACACGGGGAGAACATGCAAACTCCACACAGAAAGGGCCTCAATCATCAAACCCAGGACCTTCTTACTGTGAGGCAACAACACTAACCACTGCGCCACCGTGCTGCCCCATGCTTTGGCCAATGAGATTAAAATAATAGGAAAATCAAGCTTTGACAAGAAAGCACGCCATACCAAATAGTCACAGGAAGAGTACAAGCTTACACGTGTGATGTTTATTAGAGAACCGCTAAAACATATCTTTAGCTTGTTTTGTAATTCTTAGGTAAGCAGCACCTTATCCATAATGAACGTAAGTCAACACTCAAGTACAAGGCAAACTAGCCCCTTGTTCATAACATGAATAGTTCCCTGTGACTGCAAAAACTGCACGGGGACCTAGCATGATTCCCACCATTAAATAAACAGTTGGTTTTATTTGAACGCTGGCTGTTACATGAACGCTCTAATCTCTGGGGCAGACAGAGATGAAGGTCTCCCTGTGACTAGGCGATATTACATTTTTTTGAATACTTTTCTCTGCTATGGAGCCTCCTTCATTGACTATTCACAGAGAGACTGTGCTATGCTAAGTCGGAGGCAGACCAAAAGCCATAGATGCTCCGGCACGTTTTGAGTTGTGTCTCGAGGTGTTTTTTTCTTCTTCTTTAGTGTCTGGTATCTTGAATGCCCGTTATTCGTAGAAAGAAAGACCCTCAGAGTTGAATATATCAAGACATGTTTTTCACATTGAATCTCCAGGTAGACTCACATCCTAACTGAGGTGACAGAGGAGTAGCACTGCATCTGTATGATACCATAAATGTATACGGCTACTGTTTGATGGTACTACAGGCATCGAGAATAATTCCATATACTGTAAATATGTGGTGTAAGCCTATACGTTACATTTTCGAACATGGGTGATAGTTTTTTTTCTTTAAAGATCAAGCTTTTATTTCGTCTCACTTCTTTTCCTCAGATTGTGTAGTTATCTGGAGCACTTCTGTTGCACTTGCCTTCACTTATTCACACTAGAGATGTATCCTCTAGGACCCCCTATGTAGTGTTTGTGTGCTTTGAAAGGGAATCAAACCTGTGCCTGTAATATGTTGCTGAGCGGCCATCAATTCAAATAGGCTAGGATGCACTCTGCCACACACACACACACACACATACACACACACACACACACACACAAACACACACACACACACACACACACACACAGAGACACACACACACTAACACCCCTCCCCATTCCTGCCACACACCCACAAACAAACCCTCAGGGTTTCCTCTTGACATAGAGATGTGGAAAATATTATGAATGTCTTAACATTTTTGAGGGATTGTGCTACATTATAAAATAATTTTAATATAAGTAAATTGTATCATTTGTATTAGTGTGGTTTATAAATATAGCACATAATGACAAATCATGTAGCTATTTAAAAATAAAAAGAAAGAAACATTTATGTTTTGTTGCATTTCAGATAAAAATTATATAGTCTCATAGTAAACACAAAATGACAATTTACTAGAGTCGTCGCTATGCATGCAAGATCTCTTTCCACAGATAGTCGTTTGCAATTGCGATCTAGTCCATTCGTTAACCATAAAAAAAGCGGCAAATATAAAGGCAGTACTTTATGAAGGCCTTAACGCTGACAGGATTAGTAACCTAACCAGATGGAAATGAATAATGATGCCCCCAGCCCGATCTAAAAACCACATGAAGTTATGAGAGTATTCAACACCACCATGATAAAAAAGGAGAGAGTAGGACCCAGTGCCCGGGGCAGTATATCACTTTGACGAGGTGGTCAATTGTTTTGCTCGTCTCCATTGATCTCTCATCAGCGGAGGATACACATTATGTAGCACAGAAGATTTCCCCCACTTTGAGGTGCACATACAGCCAACCATAAAGGTGTTCAACAGGGACATTGTGGGCATCTCTGGAACAACTTCGACCGACCACATTGACTTTTTTCTCAAGAGTCATTCTAACCTCTGTTACCACGTCAATAGAGAAATCTGGAGAGTGAGAGGACAGATTTAACAGCCCCCTTGAGCGAATTTATTACTTTTTAGTGCTAAGAGGCTGGTCATTGTGGCCGGAGTGAATTTACGAGAGCACGGGAGAGAAAGTGCACTCTAATGTTAACTGGCCAGTGTGACTGAGCGATAAAGACTCCAAAGAGATTTCACCAGCAGTGATTTTCAACCTTTTGTGACATTTTGCTCAGCAGGCACACAGCCGACACAAAGTTAGATTTAATCAACTATAATTTGAAGTTACTTATTAGACCAGTGGCTTTGTTTTAGGATGAAACATGCAAGTAACATTACAGTGAGATTATATCTAATATTCAATTTATTTTCATCAAAAAGTGACAAAATAGTTCAATGAAAAAAACTTTTTGTTTGCATGCGCTGGCTCTTTCCAGTAATAAGTAGACTTACTATGATCCTCTTAGAGAGCCTAATTGGGGAATCGCTTTAAGTAACTCATTATGTATTCTTGAGTCTGTGCACTTTTGCACTCCAATCTCTCATCTCCTTTCATTCTATTCATGTTTCAAAGCTTACAGAGAATGACACTCATTAGTATGACAGTCTAGGTATGCTGATGGCTTGAAGACCTCCCGCCCCCTCTCTCGCCCTTTCTCTGTCTCTCCTTCTCTCTTTATCTGTCTTTTCCCTTTGGTAACTCTTTTTCGTCGTCTGGTCTCATTTAGCTTTCATTCCTATTACCTGAATTATGTTTAGCAATTCCGACGGTTCCTCTACACTGTCCTCTGTGGCTCACCACCCTGGTCTTTCTCACATAAGCCCACGGTAACTCTTTTGATGGGACAGTGTGGCCCCTAACGATACTATGTCTTTTTGACTCCCAACACTCTCCTTTTGTTTAAAACACAATATTCTCCCTTCATTCAAATTGCCGTTTGGGAAAAAGCTACTGTTTGGATCAATGCACAGATCTCAATGCAATCTCTCTTGAACGGCACTCACAATTCATTTCTGTACTCCCGGTGGATCATGCTCAGTTGTGTCTCTCTCTCTCTCTCTCTCTCTCTCTCTCTCTCTCTCTGGGGGAAGCCATGTTAGCTTGTCAAATCTGAAAGGATGGCTGGTGACGGAGACCCCACGGCCCCCCGATGTTTCCTGGAGTTCTAGCTTTTCTTTGCCATCCAGAACCAGATGCAGCCTATCAAGGGCATCAACCTTGGTGCCTCAGCCCTGGCCTCTCAGACTGTGTCAGCATCCTCCACCTGTATGACAACAAGACATAATGACTGCCTTCCTTCAGTATACAGTGAGGAAATGGACATGTGTGATAATTATGCCTGCCCGGTTGAGCACGACGGCTTTAATCACACAATGACAAAGATGCCAGTGGTCTGAGCCCAAGCTCATCATTGTTTGATGGGCCAGATGTACACGTATTAATAAGCATTTCATATCAAATGAGCGGCGTAATTCCCCTTTCTCATTACTTAGTATTAATCCATGTAATTTGAAGCCTACATGATAAAGCACTGCTCAAACAACCGACCCCTGCATAACAAAACCGAGGGGAGCTCCACAGTCACACAGGTACTCACTCTCAGCTGTCAGTCAGCGTGACCCAGAGCTCTCTAAAGGAGAGCGGGGCAGGACTAAAGTTCCCCACCGTGACCATGAGTGTTTATTTTCTTCCTTCTCCTCGGAAGGGGCAATCGCCATTAAGTCCATACGATCCATCTGTAATGGCCTCTCCCCCCACGGAGAAGCCCTGTTTAATCAGAATAAGAGTCAGGCCTAGCCTGTCGGCCAGTCATGGCCATTCATTTGGCTGCTCCCGCTCATTTGTTGGTTCTTTTATTGCCGACCCCGGCGAGCGGCTGTCGTTCATCACAGGCCTGATTGAGCCCTGGTCAATACTTAAATCATAAGGGGACGAAGACGGACGACCCTCGGCCAACGCTGCCCATCTGGGCCAGAGGCCAGAGCCCTGTAAACGGCTAGCATTACTGCTCTGTGCTACACAGCAGTCCTCCCGCCAACATTACATGATTATGAAGAATGGTGAAAGTGAAAAGTCCTATATGTGCGCGCAACCGTCTGAGCTTGTGCTCATGGCCTATATGAGAGAAAATATGGACATGGAATGTACCACCTGGGGTATAAAACAAAGTGCCTATCGGGGAGGGGATACGGACCACTGGGCTCACAATGGAGAGCTCTCAAAGTTTAGCATGGCATGACTTCATAAATCAGGGTGGCCGTACATCGACAAACGGGCAACTTCGGAGCGAGGGGCAGCCCTGGGGGATTTTTGGAATGTCGAACAAGTGCTCGTGCTACTTCTTTCCCAGTAAAACAAAGCGTCCCCCTCGGGCCCTCGGGTCATTAGCCGCAGCAGGTGTGCTCACCCTGCCTCTCCCTCAGACGGGACCGGAGACCTGGCCCGCGGGCAGGGCAGCAGGAGGCTCGCTCCAGGGCCATGTTCCCAGTGGCTGTGCCGCCCGCCCGCGCTTAACCACGGCACCAGCTTCCCGGCGGAGCGTCCGGGGCCACTCCATTACATGGCACGGCGACGCCTCGGGGGACAGGCACAGCCGCGTGTGTCACACTTATGACACGGTTGTGCCGCTGAGAAATCCGCTCCGGTCGCAGTTGTAATGTGAAGGTCTATCGTGTGCCTATCCACCGTTGCCAACGCTCACACATCTGGCGCGAGACTCATGCTTCTCCCCGTTGCCTCCAGCTTTCGCGCCTCCACTAGAATTCCCACGCCAATGGAATTAGTGATAATGAGCAGAAGATCAAATGGCTGTAGGCTGGTAGGCATACATTATGAGTGTAAATTTATTAGCCCACATAAATGTGTGAGCATCAGTGAAGGCTTGGTGGATTAAAATGATTTTTGACCAAGTTAAGAGCGAATGCAGCAGTCGGGCCTGCGTGAAAAAAAAGTGTGTGTGCACGTGTTACGTCCAATGTGGCGTTTGTGTTCACGTGCAGGTGAGATAAACATAAAATGCTGGTTGCCAAACACAGGCTGTCAATCCTGCTGTGCTAGTCTTATTTACATGCTAACACATATAATTAAATCTGAAAAGAAACGGAGGCCACTGCAAAATACATGCGGCGGAAATGCACCACAGTCGACCTTGAGAGTGCTGTTGCATAATCGCAATAAGAATGTTTTTTTCTTCCCCAGAGAGGATATGACCGAGCCTTGCTCAAATAAACTGTCTGTAAGCTGTCAGATAAGGGGATGGGTTGGCTTATCATTCAGTGTCGCAGCATGCCAGCACTCCAGGTCCTATACATTCACAAGTCTAGCAGTACTGTATATGAGTCCGGTATCAGGTGACTCTGTGTTACCGGCGCCACAATGGGCTGCGCTTCGCGTCGTGTGGTGTGTCACTCTCCCCCCTAGGAGTTACACACAGGCTCCGAGTGAACCTCTAGACCTCTCACTTTTGCACCGAGGGACATCAGATATACTTCTATTTACAAGACATGAGCATCGCCTTTTATTCAGTTCACAACCAATAAAACGTGAGAGTGTAACTTCGAGCCCACTGTGGTTTGTAACTACATTACTTTAGACTTAAGGTAAAAGGACACAGCAGAGGACAGGTGTTTTGCGCTATCCTCGGACCAGTGCAGAACACATGACTGCCAGGCAGAATGAAAAGAAAACATTTGAGCTCTGAAGAGCAGCCCCTATGGGGGCAATTGCCACAAAAAAACTCACACAGCTTCAGTAGAAACCAAGGCAAATCTTTTCAACATGAGAGAAGACTTATGGCTGGTCTATTGAAGGGTCGGCAAAAGTCACAGTGGAGAGCAAACCTCTAGCTATTGACAACAATCCCACTGATACAAGCCAGTTACCTTCACCTTCTCAGTCTGCCAGAATTTGAAAGTCCACCTTTACCTTTCCAGCTGCCACTTTTTCACCGTTTACCTCCGAAGACACAACAGTTATGGTAGTGTTGTGTTGATGCAAGTGTTGTGTGTGTGTGTGTTTTGGTAGTTTGAGTCTTTGAGAGGGTTGTGTGTGTGTTCCTGAGTGAGTAAGTGACTTAGTGAATGAGTGTATGTGAGGAGCCCAGGGCCAAGGCAGGAGAGCGAGGTCAACGCGGAGTCATCCAGCTGGCTGTGGGCAAAAGCGCCGAGCTGGTAAGCTGTCCAACGGGGCTCTGCTGATGAGGCTGCTGGAGCTGCTTTGTCGGTTTGTTCCAGCAAGACCAATGACTGAAGGGGCTCCAGCAGGGCTGCCTTAAAGCACCCCAGTGCTCCCTAGTGGACATACGCACTGGGACCTCTCCATTTCCACGTTGGGCCAAAGGCTACAATGGATGCATGAGGGCTTACATAAGGCTATTGTCAACTGTTGAACGACTCTACAGAAAAAGGGCATGCTTTGCAAGTGGTGGTTGTGCTGAACGGCAGTGTCGTATGGTGCCCTCCTTTTGTAGAGGAAAAGCACACTATATTAGATCTAAAAATGGGTCAGCTTCAAAATGGCTACTGCCCTCTATGAAAAGTGCACGGACTGATGGCAAATGATAGGAGAACATTGTTAGGATCCCAAGCATGACACAAGCTATTCACCACAGCCCAAACAAAGACAGTCCTTCCTTTGGGTCTAAGGCTGAAACAATACAGACAACATGCATTTTGAGATACAAAATAATAAAATACAAAAATACAAAATAAATAACAAATAACACAATATTTATACATTTTTATTATAATTATAAGGAAAACGTTAGCAAGAAAATAGTCCTATTTTTTTTCCACACAGGGTATCTCAATCTTATTCTTGAACTATTTTCTCCTATCATTCTATGGTAATAATATGTGTGGTCAAGTGTGGAGAGAAGCGCAGACACCTAATGCGCAGAATTAAAACTCCAAGGCCTATTCTTCCTGACAGGCAGAAAAATAGAAGGAAAAAAACATCTCAAAACTTTATCAAACTGTCCCACTCCGGGGGACTCTGCACTGCTCTAGTTCAAGACGATAAGCCGTCTCAGAGAGTCAGAGAGAATAACATAGCGGTTTGGCTGCTCTGTATTCAGGTCCAGTGACCTCGTCCGACGAGCTCTGTCTCTGTCCTCCGAGTCTCTTCACACCACTGAGCACATCGGGACTCGCACTCCGGCGCTCCCACTTGCCCGCCGCTCAGATAAGCCACCCAACAACCCCTAAGTAGCCACTGCCAGCTGGCCCCCCTCCGCACCGTCATCCCATCCCCAAAACATCCCTTGTCCACGCCTCCTTTCCGCCAGCCTCTACAGCCCGGCCCGACGGCCCACTGACGTGATGGGAGTGATGGGAGGGATGGCGAGAGCGAGAGAGCACGCCCTGGCCTTTCCACCACTGCTGGGGAAATGAGGTGTATGGGAAGAGGTAGGGGGAGGGCGGTGAGCGTGGATGGATTGGGGAGGGGGGTTCACAAATTGGGTAGATTTTTTTTTAAATAAAGAAGAAACCGGCTCCTCTTCCAGCACTGTGCTCCGCGGCCTTTCATGGCGGATCATGTCCTACTAAGTGGGTTTCATCCAGAGATGAGAGCGCTGCTCCCGCTCCTCCACAATCCCATTACACATCATAAAGGGAGTCGGGGATGTGGCTTTGGAGCACTCAGTTTGTTGTTCCCCGGAGCAGGGCCTGTATGTAGGGGCTGTCCTTGTTCTAGTAATGAGGTCTAAAGCCAGGTGTGTTATACCTGTCCTGTTGATTCGTTTTGACCTTCATGTGGTGTTGACATCACAGCAGTTTTTCTCTAATTTCTTTTGACCAATTCCTTCCTAATTTGGGAAAGTGAAGACTGACTTGATCCCACCGAAAATGGTCAAATGCATTTTGTAGGATCGAACAGAGAGCAGACTATATACACTGACGATATAGCTTAGTTAAACAGATGATACAATCGTCTGTCTAAGGTACAGGCAACAGCGTTTTAGTGCTGCAACCAGTCTCCTTTCATCATGACATTTACATAATCCTATATCTATCTGCTGACAATTTGAACTGCGTTGCTCTTTAGAAAAAGAAAAGTTGAAAATGCTGTATTTCTCCCACGTTGGCAGAAAAGAGCAAATGTAGGTCTGTGTCGCGGTTTTTTAAATTCCCTGTCACACACACACACACACATTGACAAAGTCTACAAATGTATTTCCACATTCTTCAACATTCCTACATGCAAATGACGCATTCCCCAAGCAACATGGAAGTGGAACATGCTAGAAGAATGTGGGCCTCATCTTATGCTGCCACACGGCTCTCTCTCATCGCTGTGAGCTAAACTCTGGCGCCCCACCTTTCCATGCACGTCGCCATTAATCAAAACTAGCAGAGTTTTTGAAAGAGCAAACAAGTGACTTAAATAACTAGAACATCAGGGAACAGAGAGACAAAGACAACAGTGACCACACAAAGAACTAAAAACCCAGCAAAGTCACCTTCAGTCTTACAAGACTTACCATACACAGAAATGGTGCGATCTTGGTGATAAATGCTGTAAGAGGCAGTGGGGCCCCTTTTATGTTTAGGTGTTTATCAATATTTCTCCATTTGGCACACTTTATAGCATTAGACTTTGTGTAAGGTTGGTTATTCAACCTAATTGCTTGCAACACAGTTCCTTTCCAAACTTTTGAGAGATTTAAATGTGCGTTAATGGGCAAGCTAATATTGTACTCGTTTTGGAAGAAGGCCAGGAACCATAATAATCTAGTTATTTTTTCTTTATTTTTCATAGAGGAGAGAAGAATTGCTTTACGGGCCCGTTGATTATAGCTGGCTATCACAGACGGGTTCAAGGAGCATCTCATTAAAATGCATTCACTTTCATTTGGCTAGGCCGACGACCAGGTTACAGTTGAATTCACTCTCTATGGTTCTGGGGAAAGGGATGTTGGACTCGTGTGACTTGATGGAAGCCAGCGGGAGGGAACCCCGCATTGAAATAAAAGCACCACTGTGGCTTGCAATGATCACATGACTGACAGTGATGGTTTGCTTCACGTCAATCAATCAGCAATGATTCACTTGCACGACTAACATGTCCAAGCGCTTGAAGGAGTATTTCTGGCTGCTGTTAACAAACTCCCTTGTGAGCTGCACGCACCACTAAATACACTCAATACCCATGGTGAACAAACACACCATTCTCTAGAAGTGTTGCATGCAGGCAGCCATTTCCCACAGGTATTGACTTGGTTGATCAGGCATTTTCCAAGAGGAATACTAATAACCACGTCTCTCAAAGCAACTGGTCAAAAGTTAAACGGACACAAGTGGTGTTCTCACCCTTCCAAATTCTTTCAAAAGGGCTCACACCAAGAAGTGTCCAGGAGTGAGGCAACTACAAGGCCATGTCCACTCATGCTCAGTGAAACGTATTGATCACATAGGCAAAGCCCTTGAGGGGGGCTTACCAGGGCCACATTGTCAGTTGTAATCGTCTGACTCCTTGGGTCAATTGATTGCAGAAATACATAAATAATGAAGTGGCGTGTCATTCTGACTCCCCATTGATTTGTCCATTAGCCACTGATTGATACCAGCTTTAAATGTCAAGCCATTGATTGCCAGGAGTCCCTGCAGTCGCTGGGGTGTCGTGTCACATTCCTGTGGCTGTGCCTCCTTCCACCTGACTCAGTCCATCAGTCGCTTGATGTTATCGGGGAGATATGCAAGAGATTCACATGAGGCGCTTTGGAATCATGTACATTCCCTCGGACCATAAAGCCTATTTTTGAGGGGAATCATATGGATTTCGAATGGCGGTGTGTGTGATGTTTAGCCTATCAGGGCACCACAGACATGATGAGTGTAAAGCCTCACTGTGACAGCCTCTTGGGGAAATCCACTAAGGCGTTTCAAACACAGTGGCAAACGGTCAACGTAAGCAAACTAGCAGGTTTCGAAACGCTGACTCACAGCGTATCACCAGAGGTGCATCCATATGATTGCATGTGTGTCTGGTGGTGATGTATGTGTGTCTTTTGGATTCTGACTTAAGTGTATTTTTTTTCCCGTCCTGAAACAGATGAGCAGTTGTGTGTTTGCATTAGGGAATGAAGTTTAAGCAGAGTCCCTGGTTATCCTTCACCGTAGAGGTCTTTACAGTGGCTAATTAGAGTGAGGATCGTGACTGTGTGTTCAATAATGGGGCACCATACAGTTGAAGGGGGGTTCTGGAAGAGTGCAGCGACAGGTAGACATGGTGTAAATGATGTAGGGGGGCACTCGTACCTCAACCTGCCCTGACCTATGCTGATGGAACTGTCTCTTACTCTCTGTCTAGTCCTGACCTTTTATGTGGGGAACACAACGGGGTTAATAAAGTAGGGGTCAACTCTTTCTTCCACCTGCATAAAGCCATTTATGTTCCCCATGCAATAAAATCTGCAAAGGAGGATATTGGATTTCCTCTCATAGCTTCCCCGTGGGGTTAATCAACGGCATAAAATTAATGGTGCACATATATACCCAATGCAGAGCATGATCCACTGGTTCAAATAACGCAACAAACATCCCTGTAAGCATGGTCCAACGATGGCTTGGGTGTACACTGTAAAGCAGGCTGTGTGCCGCTGAGACTCTGAATTGAAAGTACTGCACAGTCTTGCTCTGGCTTGATTGTTCAAATACATCTGTCATTGGCAGTCCATACGTGGCGTAATAATGGGTATGATGTAGAAGGGGTTGACTTGTTTGTGTCTCAGAGTGGGTTGCAGGGTGCACTATCAGTCTTCAGGGAAGCCGGCCTGCCTTTGCTTATCTGACAGTATCCATTGCATTTTCTAGGCCAGCCTCTCTCATCACAGCGATTAAGCAATTACGCTGATTATGCTGCGCTCAAGAAATAGGGGAAAGCACCCTTGAGTATTGAGTACCGAGCATTCATGGGGATAACAGCTTAATTTGCCCTTAATCAAAATAAAAGCTGTTTTCTTAAATCCCTGACCCTTTTTACTGAAAGTCCATTGCCTTGCTCAGGGAAGGGAGAGCATGCCTGTGGAAACCCGATTGAGACAGTGAAGCTCATCGGTGACCCTTCCCAATCAACTCTCTCCATTCACTCCCAATCCCATTCACTCATACCATTTCAAACTACTTTACACTCTTTAACAAACCCTTTGTGTCGGATAACAGTACTGTACTAATAATATGTGGGTATTACTTTATAGACAAAGTCTACAGAATAATTTATTCTTACAATGTGTGGAGGGTAGGCAAAATAGTAAGCAGCAATTGAAGTCAACACAAACTACTGAACTTTTGAATTGTTCACCATTGATCCTCTTTGTTCAAATACATTAAAAAAAAGCCTTCTGCAGACTTGCACCGCTAGCTTAATTATCAATGCGGAGATTATCACTTTCAACCACTTGCAATGAGAGATCAGCTTTAAAATTGAGTCCAAATAATACATTCTTGTCATTATTCTCTGGTAATCCCAGCCATTCTTGGTTCAGAACAAGAGTTCTATGCCCCACATGATTTTGTGAATGGCTTGTCTTTTTTACATTTTATAATGTTATCATTTTCTGCAAGGACTGGGGCTGCTTCAATAGGACTGTTAAACGAATTCTGTAATCACTTTTAGTTTCAATATAATCTGAATAGTTGGCAGCAGCAGTAGCATAAGCGATGTAGGCCAATACAGTTGACTGATCTCAATAGTGTTTTCTGTATGTTCGTAACCAAACAATAGCCAACACAGGAGAAAGATATGCATATATGCTTGTGTAAGTGCGTAAGTGGGGTAGGGTGTGATTGTGTGTGTGTGTGTGGGGGGGGGGGGGGGGGGGGAACGGGGCCAAAAGGGAGTAAGTAAATTCGGGGGGGGGGTGAAATAAACCCCAGTCGCAAAAATGGGGGAGAGGCGG
>JAVQJS010009627.1:0-35645 GCA_036024795.1 Galaxias rostratus | reverse complement strand
CAGTTTGTTATATTAAACCGTTTATACTGCAATATTATGTAATTTAGTTGTAATTTGAGTGTAATTGTTATTTGGAAGTACAGGTCAACTATGATTTTAAATAAATGCATCTTAAAGTTAGATCAATATTTTTGGGGGGCTAAATAAGACACATCACGTTTCAGTAAAGGCGTATTTTGCACTGCTTTGCAGTGACGTAATTATCAGTGAGTGAATCGGCGCAGTCGTAACTACATAACTATGACAAACAAAACATTTCTCTTTATGTCTTCATGTACTTCTTTTCTAATAATTTCTCTCTCCATGCCGAGCTATCACGTGAAAATTGAATGAACGACTCTGACCGAAGACCCAGTTGAGGGGTTTCCAATACTAACTATGCTGACATAAATTAACAAATGTCTTTAAAACATGTGTTTTGTTGCGCATGCTGAAACAAAATGAACAAATCACTTAGACTACTCGTTAGTCCAGAATAATTTAAAATTATTTCAAAATTAAGGAATTGTTCCTGAAACGACACATCACTACAAGGTTGCCGCTATGCATACTTGGGTGTTATGGTTCCAACGCCTTTGCATCAAATCCATGAGGCTTGCTGCGTCCTGTTTTTTATAATTTGATGGGTAATTCGCACCCTGCTCAGAAGTAACGAGAAGTCTCAGAGAGTGATTCATTACCCAAAAAAATTTACTGAAAGAGAGCTGAAGAACCAAGTAACTAAAATGATCCGATCTTTCTGCAACAACCCATCATAATAATAATCACTAGTTCACACAGCTATAACTTTTGTCTGAAACACTCTCAGACCGTTTTGTTACGTTGCAAATCGTTGATCTGTACTGGATTTTAAGAGGTAACACAGAAACAAACAGCCAAAATAACTTTAGAGGCAAACATCAAACAGCCCCTGTACCTGGTCTTCTCAGCATTGGTATAAACCCTTAGCCTCTGAGCAGAACACATAAATCTGGAATAGTAAAAAAGAAAAAAAGATTTAGGAGAAGAATGTGGTTAGAATGCGCTCTAGATTCAATGTCAATGGCAAGTTTAGAAGTAGTGACCTGCTAGGAAAGGCCCATAGACTCAACTGTCAAGGCTTGGTGTAGCAGAATGTAGTACCTGGTAAGTAGAACAACTTTTTCCCTTGAGATGCCATTCAAAATCTATGCTTCATACAGGCAGCACAATTTAAACACACTCAGAACATAAATACTGTACATTAAGTACATGAACTGTTATTTTACCAATAATGGTCATATTATCGTTACTAGAGCTGTCTGGTATTTTGCAAAATGTTATTGTTTACTTAGGATAGTTTAAATGCACGTAGAGGTGATTTGGCGCAAAAAAAGGTTATCTATTAGGTTTTCTTCTAATTAGTCATAAATTATTAAATATTCATAGTTCATGACTAATAGTTCTCACCACAGCTTTGGAATTGGGAATATTTGTTAAAGATGAACCATTTTAAAACTTTTAAAAAATTTTCAATGGGTGGGCCAACCTTGATAGTTCTCAAGCAGTGTGCTCCTTTCCACAAAGTCATGAAAAAAAGCACTCAAAAGTGAAGCGTGCACACTACCTTTTAATGAAAAATCGCTACATTATAAACTATTCAGCGAAATAGTTTAATCTTTTTGTGACAATAAATCCTTTTTGCTTTTTAATATAAATAAAGATTCACACAGTTAAATAAATACCACTAGCATAGCTGAATATTAAATATATTATTTATTTCAGTTCAATGTTAATCTACACCCATTGGTAAAAATAAAAATAAATATCAATATAATTGAGCAAGGCAAAGAGCAAGGAACACGTGTGGTTCCTACAAACTCTTAATGACAATGCAATAGACTGACCTACTGTAGCCCTTGGCGCTTGCACTGAGAAGATGTGTGAAAGGCTGGATCCAGTGGTGTCTGAGGATCACTGTCTGAGACAGGCTGAGGTGGAACTCCTTCTGCTGAATAAGAGCCACACCGTGTGCTGTTGCTGTTGCACATATTGAGGCCAACATCTCATCAAAGTCCTCCTCTGGAAAGTCTAAACAGAAAGGCAGGGGAATAAAAATAATCAAAAAATATAAATTATTTTTCTCTTAAACCATCCCTGCTTGCTTGCTGTAACTTTTCCATGTTTACTCATTATTATTACTTTTTTAGGGGTGAGTGGTTACTCTACAGTAGCAATGAAGGTCAGAGGTGAGGGGTTACTCTGTACAGTAGCGATGCACGGATCGTCTCTAAAGTCATCGGAATCCACATGTACACATAAATCATCCACCTAACCAAACTATTTATTGTTTCACACTCAATCACACATTACCATAATTTCTCAGTGGTATACTCAAGATGAATGATATGGAACCATATTACACTAATGCTGGTTTTAAATAATAAACATCTATTTACAGTAAAAGTTCTTATTTTTTTGTTAAAATGAAAATGGCAACAGGTGTCTCCACAACAACCTGTACATAGGCTGACATATTTAATCCCTTTTTTCTTAATTGTTGCATTATTTCCCCTACCTACAAGCATCCACTGTGGTGAGTGTTTATTTGTAGACCTTGGCCCTGTCACATCACTACTCTACAGGACAGTGTCCCTGTGACTTAGCACTGCCAGAGATCAGTGTAGTGACCCCTACTGGTCAACCAACACCACTTCCAGCAGCAACTGGTCTCCTATCCAATGACTTATCAAAATCCAACGTGCTTCGCTTTAGAGGCATACCAGAGATGTGATGCAGGGTCATATTCCTGCTGACAATTAGAGTTTACCTATTGTCCTTTAAGAATAGTTAGCGAAAGGATGTCTAAACACGTATTTTCAAGAGAGGTGTTCAGCAGATACATTCTGACTGCAGAAAACAACTGAACAAGGGAAAGAAAATAATAAAAATACTTAATAAAAATATTTCACAAAAACATTGACCTGTCCGCCAAATGAACAATGGAAAAAGGGTCAAGGGTAAAGGGTCAGCAAAGGAGATACAAAAACACTTTGGGATGAAGAGGGGTTGTGTTGGGCTGTCAGAGCATTTGGTGGGAATTTGTTCTGCAGCCTCCCTGTTCTGCATCAATTGCTAATTCACAATAGCAACTTTTTTGTTTCTTGTATGCCTCGTCTATTGCTTCTTCCTGTGGGACTGTTAGCTCAAAAAAATACACTCTTTGCTGTGTTGGATTGGGGTAATACTTTTAGTTTTAGGGTGATTTCACACTTGTAGTTTGTTTGATTTGTTACAATTCAGGGTCTAATACTTTAAGGTGGGACCTGCCCCTTTGTTTGATTGGCACCATAGCTACTATACACAGTAGAGTATGTCCAACATACAGTTAATCTCATCTGAGTATTCTCAGAACTTTTTACAAATTTTGTTATGTTACGGCCTTATTCCTAAATGTATTACATACATTCTGCACACTATTGTGCCATGATGACAATGTGAAAAAAAAATCTGCGGTTTTTGCAAATCTATTAAAAATAAATAACTAAGAAAGTTTTTTGAATATGATGTCACAATCTTGGCACGCCTATCTTTGGGCAGCCTATCTTTGGGAAGTTTCACCCATTCCTCTTTGCAGCACCAATCAAGCTCCATCAGGTTGGATGGCAAGTTGGTGCACGGCCATTTTCAGATCTCTTCTGAGATGTTTAATCGGATTCAAGGCTGGGCCACTCACAGAACATGCACAGAGCTGTCCTGAAGCCACTTCTTTGAGATCTTTGCTGTGGGCTTAGGGTTGTTGTCCTGCTGAGAGATGAACAGTCTTTACAGTCTGAGTTCCAGAGCGTTCTGGAGCAACTCTTCAGGATTCCTCTGTACATGGCTGCATTCATCTTTCCTTCTATCCTGACAAATTCCCCAGTCCCGGCCTCTGAAAAGCATCCCCACAGCATGATGCTGCCACCACCATGCTTCGCGGTAGGGATGGTATTAGTCTGGTGATGAGCGGTGCCGGGTATACTCCGAACGTAATAAAAATAATAATAACTTCAATTTATTTAACGCCTCTCTTATACCCAAGGAGACTGGAGTCTGTGGATCAGAGAGTGTGGGATTTGATGCAAGGGTGGGGAGATCTTTGAGGTACAGTGGGGACAGTGCATGGAGGGATGTAGGTGATGAGGAGAAATTTATGAGCAAGTAGTAATGAGTGACTTGACCGGGAGCCAGTGGAGTTTGCAAAAATGGGGGCGATGTGCTACCAGGGTTTGGAGTGGGTGAGCCAACATGATGCCTGGTATTCAAGCCAAAGAGTGTAATCTTTGTCTCAACAGACCAGAGACATTTGTGCTCATGGTCTAAGAGTTGCATTTTGGTAAACTCCAAATGGGCTACCATTAGCCTTTTGCTAAGGAGTGGTTTCCATCTGGCCACTCTACCCTACAGGCCTGATTGGTGGATTGTTGTAGAGATAGTTGTTCTGGGATGTTGTCCTCTCCACAGAGAAATGCTGGGGCTCTTACAGGGTGACCATCGGGTTCATGGTCACCTCCCTGACTGAGGCGCTTCTCCCCCGATCGCACAGTTTAGACAGCCGTCCAGCTCTAAGAAGAGTCATAGTGGTTCCAAACGTCTTCCACTTATGGATGATGGAGGCCACTGTGCTCTTTGGGACCTTCAGAGTGTTGCATGCTTGCTCTGGTCTTTGAGTGTACCAAGGTTGTGAGTCGCTTGACAACATTCACCTGAACAGGCACTAGGACAGTTTTTTGGATCAAGTGCGTTCACACTACATGCAAATCACTCCAAGATTCGATTGGAAGTGCACCAAGGAATCCCTCTCTAGGCGGTCTCGGATTGCTTGTTTTCTTCTGCACACGTCTTAGTCTTTAATATTGTTATCTATCAAGGAGAAAATTGATTTGAAAGCGGTCACTTATGTTCATTCCATCCACAGCACCAAACAGTACAAAAACATATTTCTACAACGCAAAGCACGGATACATTTTTAAAAAAAAAGGAGTGTAACATTGTTCAAACGGAACATGTGACACTAATTTATCCCTCAGATTCAGCAACACAATTGTACTAGGGATAAAAATTTTTTTACATTTATGACAATGTATAATAGATTAAACATTTCTGATAAGACTCTAAATTGTTGGTTGATATCTGCTAGTATTTTCAAATGACTGGATTTTCAAAGCTACACTGAGCTTTGGTTTGGCCAATCTTCCTTCCCAGGAGTCCCTCTTTGACAAAACAGATGCGGTGCTCCCTACTCCAATGAGCAAAGAATTAACTATTGAGCGCCTATGCTATATCTCTTCAGATAAGCACTTTAGTGCTTGATTGTGGCACCAGGTATATATATATATGTCCCAAGGCTAGTCTTGCATTCAGACATTATGTATTAGAGATTAGCTGTCTTCCATAGAGGGGGCATGTTGGATCCTCACTAACTGGCTAACATTTGTAGGTGTTGACGGTATGTCATAAATTGCGCTAACATAAAATATAATTATTGGGGATTTAACTTCCCACAAGCCCTTCCATGTAATTTCCTCTGTTCTACACTTTCCCTGTTGGGCTCAAAATGGGTTTTGAGCTGCTTCCTGTTTTCTCCTGCTTACGTATCTTTTCATTAATTTGCAGCATTGTTCTAAAGGGTTCAATTTGACCACTTTTGACTTCAGCCAATTCTAAATCCTCCTTGTTCATGTGTTCTTTGGCATTCAGCACTAGCCCTTTTAGATTCCATTTCCATTCTGTTGCTGATGTCGGTGCTGTCATTCTTACAAGATCTAGGGATTCGGCAAGTGTATCTCCCATCTAGATTTTGTGCACTTAAATTCCTCTGTAAGCCCGGAAAGCAGCTGTTCCAGAGTACCGTTTAAATAGAGACAGCCTACTAAGACATTGTGGCAATCCTAACTATTTATATTAGTACAAGCTAACTCTTCTTTCTAGCTTTCATCTTCAGTGATGGGTATATCATACACTCAATGACCACATGGGCCGGGGTAGAAGACCAAACTGTAGGAATCATAGATTTACCTCAAATTGCAACCCACACTTTTCAATTCCTCTGGATTTGCTTTTTTTTCTCCTTATTGCGAATTTGAGGTTATCACTAAGTTTAAAAAGTAGTCTTTTTAAACAAGGAGCCAATTTTTTTTTTTTTTTACATTCTACATATAATAGCCCATAATGACAGTGGAAAAAAAAGGATTATTTTTTTTTTTATAATAATTGCATGTACATAAGTAGATACACCCTTTCTGTGACACCTACAATTTAACTCAAGTGCATCCCGTTATGAACGGATCATCTGCTTGAGACCACCTGCAAAGAAGAATTGGAAAACTGCCCCAAAACATCTGTGCAAAGCTTGTAGCATCATGCTCAAGAAGATGAGAGGCTGAAGTTGCCAAATGCTTCAAGAAAGTATTGAGTAAAGGGTGTGAATATTTATGTACATGAGATGTTTTATTTTTAGATTTTTAATACATTTCCAAAAACGTTTATGGTATTTTGTAGGTGGGAACAAAGCTGTTATGGACCTTGATGGTAATGTGCAGGTCGAGACAAAGCTGTTATGGACCTCAATAATATTGTGTAGGTGGAGAGTTAGCTGTAGTATATGTATTGTCTAAGGGAAAACAAAGCTGTTACATATGTATTGTGTAGATGCAGACGAAGTTATTACATATATATTGTGTAGGTGGAGATGTAGCTGTTACACATATATCGTTAACAATCAAGTAATTAACAGTTCAGTAAGCAAATATTCATCAAGCAAATTCCGTAAAATGTGTAACTAAAGTAAAACGACTTTTATCTGTTTGAGTGTCCATGTATGTTAGGAGTACTAAGTGTCTTTTAGAACGCATATGTCCAAGTATCTTACATGGCAGGTATACATAGGTGGCCCAATTCCCGTTTTCATGCTTGAAAGAACGGATGCGTCCTTCATATTGCGAGGTGTCCTCTGTGTCTTCCTCCTTCTCATTCACCGGGTCAAATATGCCGACAGGGAGGGGCAGTCTAGAAAAACATACCAGTACAGTGGCACAGTACAGTACAATAACCCCGAAGAAACAGAAACATAAAGATGCAATTTATAGCATATCAAAAACCCGAAACAATCCAGGTGGAGGAAAGTAGTGAGAAATACTGAAATCGGTAATGCCACAATTTCCCATGTTAATTTATTCAGGCCTCTATGACATTAACACAGGTAAGGAAGCAAAATACCCAAATTAAGTCTTTTTTTTCCTGGACACCAATGACACATGTGTTATACTGAAAATGTGGGGTCACTATTGAAGCAAACAATTTTCAAATGCGAGTAGAGAGTTGTGTATCCGTATCTCAATCCGAGCATGTGTAATCAGGATGACAAATGTTTACTGAGACTTGTGAGCATGTACACTGCACAGGGATCTGCAAATGCGTATTTTGAATTATTGTATTTGTAATCAGGTTTGAAATTGTGTAGTGTTCAAAGTGCTACTTGGTAGTCCTAAATATTCCTACTGAAAAACACAGACAAACCACAACATAAAAACAGACGAATCCCGACACAGACAAATAATACACATGCACAGATCTCTGTCACGGCAGAAGTGTAGCAAAAGTCAATTGAGAGGGTGAGTTGCAGTGTATATTTTGTTAAGAAAAATTGGACTAAAAGAACTCGTTGGCCCTTTTTTCATGATTAAATTGCAATGACAACATAAATGTAAAAATAATAACAACAAACTTAATATGAAATCTCATTTTGTTTTGACGAATTAAAACAAGATGAAATAGCTTGCTTTGTCCGAGCGGACCACCTATAAGTTGATGTCTCAAAACATTGATTGTTCTACTGTTTAACAATTCACTTAATACAAATTTCCTTTGCCTTCTTGCATCTTTCTTATTTGATGCAGATTTTTCCTGCTCTGAGTATGTGTGTGCCTGCACAATTTTTGGCAAATACCAGGTCTGTACAGTATAATTTGAACAAGCTAACACGTAACCTGTGTTTTTCCTATGTTTGTGTGGCTTACTACCAGGTGTTCTGGTTTCCTCCCACTTACAATAAACGTGTGATAATACTCAAATAATATTGGTAGTCCCCTGACTAAAAGCCCTGCCAATTGAACTGGAGTCACTTACTATGTGTGTGTGTCTGTATCTGTGAGTGCACAAGTCTGCTGCTGATATGTTAAGCAAGTCAGTGGCAAATTGGCTCCCGTGATATCACTCAGACTGATTGCTGTGTGCAATAGCTACCTCTCTGTTTTGTGTACCTGATTGGCAACCAATTTGACAAACAATGGATGAATTATAATATCAATTTAGGTGTAAAAGCGTTGTACTTTTTATATGAAAGTTCCAAAATGTTATATAAAAACAAAGCATAAAATAAAACGTTACTGACATCTGAATAGTGCAATCACATATTTACAATGTAAACAAATCAATCATAGCACAAATAGGAACTTATGTGATGCCTGGGGAAGATAGATCACAGACAACTAAACCAATCATGCAATGAAGCAGCAGGCTCAGCAGGGTATTCGAGCCGTCCCTAGGTGAGAGTTATAACGCAGTCCCACTGGTAAATCACGAGTTTTGCCTTTCGGCTCATCTCCTTCTTCACCACAACGGTCCTGTACACCGCATGCTTTACTGCTAAAGCTACGCTACCTGTCGATCTCACGCTCCATTTTTCTCTCACCTGTGAACAAGAACCCGAGATATTTGAACTCCCTCGTTTGGGGCAGCAACTCACTCCCAACTCGGAAAAAGCAGTCCACCAATTTATGCCAGAAATTACTGGCCTCAGACTAGAAGGTGCTGACTCTCATCCCGACCGCTTCACACTCAGCTGCAAACCGCTTCAGTGCATGCTAAAGGTCAAAGACTGACGAAGCCAACAAAACCAGATCATCGGCGAAAACCAGGGAAGCAATTCTGAGGTCCCCAAACTGGGCACACTCCTCCCCCTTTGACAATTTTTCCTGCTTCCAACACAGATTACAAGAACTGACTGTTTACTTAACTGCCTAAAGACAGGTACCATTGTAACGCAATGATCAATGTTATTCACTTCATCTGTTCGTGGTTATGACTGATCTGTGTAAGACATTTACAGGATTTCTTTAGCGACGTTTTTTGCTACCCTTCTGTTGAGTTACCTAGCACATTGACCCAATACTTGGAGGTAGAGCTAGAAAAACAGAATGCAAAATAAACTTAAGATTCAATGTACGAATGCAAAAAAAAACACTATTTGGAATATCCCCATTGATTGCGAGTCTACTGGTAAAAGCACTTCAAAACGAAGGCAAATTCCATTACTCTGATAGTTTTGTGGAACTTAACTTCATCTACCTTTTAGGGTACTTGTTTGAGGTGAAAACAAAAAGCAGATTTAAGTTTAGGTATTGGTTGGAACGGCGTAATACCTGTTTCAGACTACTATCGAAAGTGTTTGGTAGAAATGGGCCATAACCGTTCCAATTCAAACCTATAACTGTAACTGTGTCTGTAATCCCAACCTTTGAGCGTTAAAATGCAAGTTAGATATGTCGTTTGATGATTTATCATTGACAATAGATCCAAGAATTGTTAAAGATCATGTGTTTAACAGTATAAATAATGTGTTGACGGATATGAAACTTTTTGTTTGTTTCTACCAAAAAGAGGAGACATTAAATATTCTGAAGGAAAGTGTATTTCTTTGCCAAATACACTGAAAATGTTCAAGATTTGTAACACTATACAAGTTTGCATTCCTTTCTAAGCGCGTTTTACCTTTAGTTGGTGGATCACAAAAGATATTTAAACAATTGCTATAAAAGTAGGGGTCCTTTGCTTTGCTTCATTTTCTTACCTTTGTTGACTGAAGACAGTCTTGTCCTTGGTACAGAGTAGATCTGTGGGTACACATTCCTTTTGCACAGACTGTACGGATGACTGGCCGGCACCACTCTCAAATCTGGGCCAGACAAGCACAAGTATTTTAAAATATAAATTGTTTGTAGATTGATAAGGCTTCTGAAAGTAACGTTAAAGTATTTGAAAAACCAAGAAGTACAGCCATGTCATTGGCAAATATTACATTACATTATTTACATTTGTTAAGACTCTGTTACAAAAAAAACAAGATCTAAATATGTACTTTAATTTTCATTTAAACCTGCACTCGCGAAACAAACACACCTTGACTTAGGACCCTGCACATCTACTTTCGGCCTCTTCCATTCTGGGCATTCACAAGAGTGAGAGAGCAGTCGTTTTGAGGCATTTGATGCTTCACTCTCGTCTTCTGAACTACTGCTGTATCCAACGAGCATTATTCGTGTAACTATATTTAATGTTGAGATGGAATTCAAACCAACAATAAAAACGTCCCAGTTGGTACAATGTCGCTGTAAAAACGTGGTAATATAATGCATTACATGGGCTTACACACAACGAGTGCAGCGGTTCAAACACTTCCGGTGGTGGTGATCTGTTGTGGAAAAACATGTGCCCAACCGATGGACGTTTAGTTTGTCACTTTGAGTTCATTCAATCATTTACATGTAACTTAGTTTCCCCTCGTCCTTGAATGACTACGTATGATAAACTCCATTTAGATTGATCCGTTTAACTTAGTAACATTATATTATTGGATGACAATCATAGAAAAAATATTCATTAAAAAATGTTTTACCAACCGCCGCACAGTTTCACATAATTAATTACCGTCTTGGAATTACACTGAATGGGCCGGTGTTTCACTAAAGTATATACTTTGTTGGGCTGAAATTAAGGCCGACATACTAACTAACAGCAAGTTCCGGGTATTTTTTGAGCGAGACAATTACACATTGTTTATTCATGTTCCCGTGCCAGGGCAGAATAGTGGAAGCTTGCAAGCTAGCTGGCTACTTTCATGAAAAAAATCGACTTTTTTGATCAGGAGGTAGTTGATTGGTAATGTAAACTTAACCTTAAAATCAATTTATTACATTGGCCATTTGGAATGTATCATTTATATTTTGGGGGATTCTAAAATTGTCAAATTATGCATTATTTGGCCCCGGTGCGAGTCAACGCCAGAAAGTACAGAACCGAGTAGGCTAGAACAGAGTAATTTCGCGACCGAGTTTAACGCTGTGGAGCGCAAATACGAGGCTTTCCTGTATTTCTATGCTAGGTTGATAGCGCGTCTTTTCACGTTAGCTACTGCTGGACATTTCATTGCATACAAAACTGACAAAGGTCCTGGTAGGTTTTCACTTCCAGTACCGTCGTCTATTTAACGTACGTGGTAAAGCCAGTATTTACACCGATTTCGTACGCTAACTTTGCCGGCTAGCTGACGGCTCAACAACGTCAAGCTAAATTATAACGTTAGCTAGCCAACATCCCCTTACCGAGCAAGATGTGTGTAGCTAGTAAGAAAGGAAAACGTTTAAGCTGCGTGAGTTTTCCCCCCTCTTTGTCGTGCTGTGGTCAACATAAATCCCAAATATTGAATTAATTACGTTAAGTGCATTTATTGCGTATCTATGACCCTTACTGTGCGCTAATGTTAGCAAGCGCTGCTAACATAATGTAGTCGAGAATTGACGATTTGCAAGGCTAAATAGTTAGCACCACGTAGGCTAGCTAGTCATATCCCCTAGGCAAATGAAGAAATGTACATTTGACAATTTAGAAGTTGCAAAGAATCGAAGATTCCCCCTGTAACTGGTTTAGTAATAAGCTTGTCTAAATAGCAAGGCTATTATGACTGAATCTATTAAATATACGGAATTGCATACTGTAATGTGGTTATGTTCTGTAATTGAGGCTCTGTCATTAGACTTGGCGAGGCTTTATTGTATGCATGTGAAATGCATCATTATCTAGAGTAAACTCTCAGTCAACACTGTTTATACAACCAAAGTTTAAATTTTGTTTCTAATCAGCAATCAAGTTAAGAGGTCTGTTTTTGCTCTTTGCCCTGCAGATCCAGATGAACATCTCTGCATTTCCTGCCAGCTAGAACTTCAAACGTATTGACGTCACCTTCTGTCCAAAACAAAGATTTATATACACCCTAAACAATCAAACAGATTTTCTGCCACCTGCCTCTGTCTGCAATTCTGCCCCTAGTTGGTCCTCATTAACCGCTAAGCTGAATCCCTACACGCGTGCACGTATGACGGAGGCTTGGCAGCAGCATGCTGTGGCCCCGCCTCCGGTGGTGCACACCATCCCACCGGGGGCAGAGAATGCACTGGGCTGTGCTGTGTACGGCATTGTGCTTCAGCCAGAACCCCCTGGTCTGCAGCAGCAGAGCCAGCACAACCAACATAGCCAACAACACAGTGGTGGACAACACAGCCAGCAGCAGCACCCTGCACAGGCCCAGCAACCTCCCTTGCAGGTTGGTGGCGACCCAGGCCACAAGTGTGGGGCTTGTGGCCACGACATCTCTCACCTGAGCAATCCGCATGAGCACCAGTGCATGGTAAGTCAGGACCGTTCATTCCAGTGCACACAGTGCATGAAGATCTTCCATCAGGCCACAGACCTGCTGGAACACCAGTGTGTCCAGGTGGAACAGAAGCCATTTGTGTGTGGCGTTTGTAAGATGGGCTTTTCCTTGCTTACTTCGTTGGCACAGCACCACACCTCCCACAACAGCACCAACCCCATGAAGTGCTCCATCTGTGAGAAGACCTACAGGCCAGGCTCCTCTGGGAATGCCACGCCCACGTCCTCTGCAACCAATGCCCAGCAACCCATTGGCGACGGGGCTTCAGCTAGTGGAAGTTCCTCCTCTATCACATTTCCCTCGGCGCGCGATCGGCCTTACAAGTGCTCCGTGTGCCAGAAGGGCTTTAAGCACCTGTCCGAGCTGGCACGCCATGAGCGTGTGCACACGGGAGAGAAGCCTTTCAAGTGTGACACATGTGACAAGAGTTTTAGCCAGTCCTCTCACCTGGCCCACCACCAGCGAACCCATAGCTCAGAGCGTCCCTTTAAGTGCGCCGTGTGCGAGAAGAGTTTCAAACACCGTTCGCACCTTGTGCGCCATATGTACGCCCACTCCGGTGAGCATCTTTTCAAGTGTAACCTGTGTGAGCTGCATTTCAAGGAGTCCTCTGAGCTGCTGCATCACCCCTGCCACCCGCAAGGCGCCCGCCCTTTCCGCTGTGCCACCTGCAGCAAGGGCTTCAAGCGGCCGTCAGACCTGCGGCAGCACGAGCGCACCCACTCAGAAGAGCGTCCGTTCCATTGCGACGAGTGCCAGATGAGCTTCAAGCAGCAGTACGCTCTTGTGCGCCACCGCCGCACTCATAAGGACCCAGGTGAACGCCCCTTCAAGTGCAACCTGTGTGACAAGGGCTTCCTGCAGCCTTCACACCTGCTCTACCACCAACACGTCCATGGAATGGACAATCTCTTCAAGTGCGCCTCCTGTCAGAAAGAGTTCAGCCAATCCGGTGAACTGCTGAGACACAAGTGTGGTGAGACATCATCGTCGTCCTCCGCAGACAAGCCTTACAAGTGTGATGTGTGTGGAAAAGGCTACAAGAAAAGCTCCACACTGCAGCGCCACCAGAACTCTCATTGCCAAGAGAAGCCTCTTAAATGCTCCCTGTGTGACCGCCGCTTCCTCTCCTCCTCTGACTTTGTCCAGCACCGCTGTGACCCGACTCGTGAGAAGCCACTGAAGTGCCCTGAGTGTGAGAAGCGATTCAAGTACTCATCTGACCTGAATCGTCACCGTCGTGTTCACACAGGAGAGAAGCCCTACAAGTGTGCCAACTGTGACAAGGGCTTTAAGCAGCGTGAGCACATGGTTAAGCACGCTACCACCCACTCCAGGGAGGGCCAGTTTAAATGTGTGTGGTGTGGCGAGCGTTTTAGTGACCTGGGATCTCTGCAGGAACATACTGTTCAGCACACGGCAGAAGGAGGAGGCTACCCTGTTGCTTCTTGTATATAGGATCTGTATTGCGCACCATCTGGAAAGGCACTCCCAGGCTTCTAAAACACCCGCTTCTAGGTGATCGCGATTGTTCTCCCACCAAAACACCAACCTCTTATCAGTGGGCAGAATTTTTTAATTTTGCATATGTTTGATAAAAAGAGATATCCCAAACAAAGAAAAAAAGGTCTGACTAGAATACACAAACACAACCATTTTCCTGGTTGTATTTGCAATCCACTGTATTTTCCCCAAACGCAGCACCATCATCTGAACATATAACATTTCCACATCTGTCTCTACTAGGTATTGACCTTAAGTGTCATCCATGGCTGTTTGTAAATAAAGCTAGCTGCCGGTTTGGAAAGAGGAATGTTTTGGACAACCTCAAGACACAATCCCTGACTCCGGAGTGTACTCTCTTGTCCCCATCATTTTCCTTTGAAATATACAGGAAAATGTATATGTTTCCAGTCTAATGGTTGCCTCTTCCTAAACCTGATACCCTGTTTTTATTCTGTGGAGAGTAAGGACTTCAGCTACTCGACACACTGCCCTTTGCTTAAGGATTTTCTGTTTTAGTTCAATTTTTTTGTGTGAAGTGTCTTCTCAACTAAAGTGTTATTTCAATAATGTGTATGGACTGGGGTTGGGGGCTTTTATTGTGCTTTTGTGATCCAATGTATGTAGATGTTGATGTGTGTGGCCATGATTTCGGCAGTTTTTTTTTGTTTGTTTGGGGGGGTTTTTAACCAAAAAAACAGGTTTGAGCTTGGATTGGCGGTTTTATTTTCGATTTCCTATGTTAATAATAAAAGAAAACATGTCCATACACAGATGGCTGCCATTGTTAAAATAGATTTCAAAGAGAAATTCCAAGCTCAAAAAGTGTCCCTGAATATTCGTCCTTCCACGGCCATATGCCGTCTACCAATCAAGTTGGGTGGGTTTTAGACTAAAATGATCTAGATTAGGTTCACATTTGTGTGCATAAGAGAGGAATTCTCTTTGACATGCTTACCAGGGCTCTTCTGCATGCAAATATTGCTTTGAAGAAGGGACTGAATGGATAGATAGAGAGCAAATAAAGTGCAGAAAAGCAGTGGTGCCACCCATATCCAGGATAGCTTAGCCCAAGTTTCAAGAATCACCCTATCCCAAAGGTGTAACAAGAATAGCCAGGTCAACCTATCGTAGTGAATAACGTCTCTCTCTCTCTCTCTCTCTCTCTTTATATATATATATATATATTTATATATAAATATATGTATATATATACACACACACAGTATATATAACTTAAGTGTTTAATTAGCTTGTCTTTCATGTGAGGTACCTGCTTTTTAGGCTGTACACATGTGCGGTAAGTTCTAAAATGCACCTTAAGCTTTATACATATTTTGTAACCATTTACATTTTTGTTTTGTTCGTTAACTGTTGTAGGCTTACATAGACAAATATCTGATATACCTCCTTATTCCAGCAAAAAATCTGGGCTTTAGAATTATCTGCGCTAAATGTCTGTCTAATCTTGCCACCTACTGGTAGAGCATGCCATATGAATCGGTTCAGTGGGAGACATTGAAAGACTGCTATGGCACAATCCAACTTTTGACAACGTGAAAGTTAAGTAGAAGGTTTTCTTGTCCATGTAGTTATTATAATTGGTATGTTGCAGAGTTATTACTAGAAGTGTGATAGATGAGAGTTTAGTGTCCTGTTCTTAGGTGATGAGGAATAGTGAAATTTTTCCAACAAGGGACTTCAGACAGAACAGTATCGTAAGTTTGCATCCTGAAATCCAGTCTCCCCTATTCAGTTTGCGTTTGCATAGATTAGATTTTGCCAGAAACTTCGTTTATTGTTTGCCTCCACTCGCTGTTTTTGGACTAATTTTAAACTTGCATGTAGTCTGGATGGTTCTCTGCTGGAGAGATAAGATTCCATACCTCTTCTGTAAGAGACCTTAAAATCTGGTGCAAATTTCAGCAAAGGTGAGCCAGTATTTGTTGTTGCTTGCTGTGTTTAGTTTTTTGGTAAAACATTTCAAGAGGTGTTACGTTTTGTCATGTTAGATGATAGCTTTCCGGTTTGAGTGCTGTATTGAGAAGTACATTTTTTTTTAAAGGAGGTGTGAAGCAGAGGCTAACTTTGGGGTTTCTGTTTCAGCCTTAACAAGAGGCCCGGGTGCCTTCAGACCTACTTTCCTCTAGTTAGTTGGCTCTCTTTCTGTCCACCCATTATCGTCATCCTAGTGTATGGGTGACAATTCCTTTGTGACTGTTGTTTATTACAGTTTTTCCTTTAATCTGGCGTTATAAAACAGTTGAGAATTCTATGCGACAAAAAAGTACTGTATGTTTTGTAATGTTTTCAAATTAGTGTTTATATTACATTTTTTTATTAATATTCTTTGAATCTATATAAATATCTATATTCTTGGATAGAGAGACCAGGGCCTTTGTGGCATAAAGGAGAATATTAATGGAGAATAACGATGGAGAGGTGATTTAAACCGACTTTTAAATGTGTTTGGTTATAGTAGAGTTTGTGGCCATGGTCAGTTGCATTCTGTACTAATAATTATGAGCTTAGTATCTTGTCTAGCCTTGTTAATCACAATTAATGTTGGTTTTGAAATACAGCAATGACCTGTTCTTAAAAGACAAAGGATTACTGTGTCAGTATATTTGAATCAAAGCGAAACGTTCTACTCAAGGCCCTGGTCACTCTGCCCATTGCATGCCTGCTGTGTTAGCGCTCCTGTATTCTGTCCTTGGGATCTGTGCTCCTCACAGCACTACTCCCGATAAGCTTTTTCAAATTTTATGTGAATGATGTTGGTAAAGAAAAGAAAAATGCATTGTTACAACAATGTGCAATATGTACATTCATGCTAAGATCATCTGTATGTATGTAGCATTCAATACACACAGCACTAACAAATAAACTTTTTCATTTATTAAGTCAGAGTGCATTAGTTGAAGGTGTGTGAGTGAACCTTAAAGGTTCAAGGTTTGAACAAGAGTGACAGGAGGATAATTCAAATTGGGGAACAGAAGAATGGGTTATCTATCTTACTGAACTGTAGTGAATGTGTATGTATTTGATTTTTATTTTTATTATGCTGAAACATTAAGTGAATACCAGCTTATTACTGAATTAAGTACGCTTACTTTTTTCAGGTGGTAGCACTAGTACTAAGTGCAAGCTAAAGTTCACAATAAGAACAGTTAAAACACGTCAACATTTTCAATAACAAAAATCCCTAATTAAATTTTTGGGTGCGCCTTCAGCCCTTTCTCTCATCCTTTGTGTATATATATTAATATAGGCTAATGTAAACAGCAACTTTGAGCTAGGAAACGACAATGACATTTCAACATAAAAAAGATAGCCAAATGATTATGAACTTATTCATTCAATTATTTATGTCAACAATGCTGCAATTCTTGGACTTTCTGTGAAAACGCTACTTGCGCGCACGCAGCTGTGTTATAGGCTATCTATAGGTGTCTTTCCTATAAGATACATAACGTAGGCCTGAATAATTTCAACAATATCTATCTCAAACATGTTCTTATCTTACATATTGCAGTCACGGCAAACGGTAGTTGGCTAACTTCTGAATTTCAGGACGAGACCGCGACTAGTTAACAGGCTTTTTTGTTGATGTGACTTGGTATAGAGCTCAATCCAAAATTGCGAATACATTTCATCTATAGACAGAAACTCCACTAATAGAAAATTTTACGTATTTCCTGATCTTGAACCTGTAAAATAGGTTTTTATAAATAAATAAAATCCCAAAATCATTGTACAAAAGATATCTGCAACTCTGTTATAAACAAATTGGGTAATTATATGTAGATATATATATATATATATATATATAAATATATCTATATATCTATATATCAACAAATGTAATATGATTTAAAACAAAAATAATTTAAAAGAATGATAGATAGGTCACAGTTTCTGATCTTTCTTTTTACTGCAAAACATCTAATTATACATTTTAAAGCTAAGCCTTAAACAAAGTTGACATTGACGATAACGGACTGGGTAGGAATGACAATGGCCCACTCAGTCATAAGACCAATTTTTTTTGCCTAACTGAAACTTGTAAAACCATTTTTAAATGTAAAAACAAGTATTTAATCTTAACAAATGCATTTGATTTGCAGATATTACAGAATTGAAATAGCCATGTGTCTCATGCAATACCAATCTAGAAAACAAAATGGCTTTCAAAATGATTTCGGGGCCTCCCAGGAATTTACCTACCTTGCCCAGACCACAGGCAAAACCTGCACTTCCATGGTCATTATACTGACCCTTCAGGAAGCATGGCGCTTTACCATACCAGATCCCTTACACTCAGGGCATGTTCAGCCCATATTTCTTTGTTTACGTTCTGTCACTGAGGATGGCTGTAGGATGATTATGTTCATCATCATCAGAGAGATTCCACTTAATATCTTCATGGTTTGAGCGGAAGAAGCATTTCTTCTCACTTTGTGCATGCATGTGTCCCATTTACCTCAACAATCATACCAGGAGTAATGTAATCATCATATTTGACCACACACCACTGTCCCTGTTATCCCAGTTGAGTTTATCTGTTGTCTGTGCTAGTTGCTGATGACAGAAAGGATGCGCTGAACATCAGATTCTATGGTGTCAGAAATTATGGACAGACCATCTATCCATCAACTTATCCTATGCAGGGTCACGGGGGGGGGCTGGAGCCTATCCCAGCCGACTTCGGGCGAGAGGCGGGGTACACACTGGACAGATCGCCAGTCCATGGCAGGGCTAACACATAGACAAACAACAACTCACACACAAATTCACACCTATGGACAATTTAGAGTCACCAATAAACCTACATGTTTTTGGACTGTGGCAGGAAACCGGAGTACCCAGAGGAAACCCACGCTAACGTGGGGAGAACATGCAAACTCCACACTCCACTTCCACTTTTTGTAGATTATCAATTAACTCATAAATTAATATTGTAATCAATCAAGGTGATACAATGTAATTACCTATATACAGAGCACCATCCCACAGAATTTAGCTTAAACTAAGCACAGCTCTGCGGCCAACCGAGTCAACCATTAATTTGATTATGTAGTTCATATTTTAATCTAAATTCTGAAGTAGTGAAATTCCATGATATGAGATTGTTTTTTAATGAAAACACAGCTATGACAGCTTGTGTGGCCAGTGCCATGCCTCTGCTGTGTGTTGGTGGCGCTATAGCAGCAATTCACAGTTCCCGGTGTTAAAAAAACATAAAAGTTAAACCATCAGGGTTACAGCTATGAAAATGTCAAAACTTGTCCCTTGCACTGAGATGAAACTTACATTTGCGTCCCCCTTTTCATATTGTTCAGTTTATCACAGTTTATTTAAAAACTAAACTAAAATCTACTCAAAGTGTATAAGTCCAAAACCATATATCAAAATCACATAACATTTTCAGGATATCATCTGCAGATGCTCAACGGTAACAGTCCAGACTATCTTGTTGATATGTCTATAATTGAGTCCACAGCACATCAACATATACTAATATAATCGCTACTATATGTTCACTTTGTCATATCTCACTGGTTAATTAAACAATCTACGTTCAGAAAATAGGTAAAAATCCAAATATTGATATCATTAAGCTTTTAAAATTTCAGCACGCTATCTGAAAAAAAAAAGATTTATAAATATCTGGGTTTAGTTGTTTTTTGGTTGGATTTGACACTTAGACATGAAAAATATATTAAACAACTTCTCCAAGACCGCAAAACCAAGTTACACCAACATTACTGTATTTTATCCTCAGATAGTGTCTTTCAAAACAAAAATTTGTTTGAATACCACTTGTAGTTTCTTTTCCCTCACATAGCAGTGGACACAATGTCGGATCCATCCTCATGTGGCAGTGTGCGGGAACTATTTTAAACTGTGAATGAGCATCTTGTTGAGTAACCTATTATTTTAATTATTAGTATTATTATTATGATTTTTTTTCTTTGTCCAACATTTTGGGATTGATGCATTGCCTGCTTACTTACTCCTATTGGCCATGTGTCCCAATCATATCTCCAGTATCTCTGTCATCTCCTGTCCTCTGAGGTGTGGAGGAGATGATGGACACCACCCTGGGGCAGAGACCATTCTAACCTGTTCCACCCTTGTCTCTACCTTGTCAATGAGCACATTGTCAGAGGTGGGCTCTGGAACTGCCAATTGGCGGTGCAGAAAGCTGACTTAATCTCAGCCCATGCCTCCACGTTCTCTCTGCACTTCCTTGAACTCACACAGACCTGGATCACCCCCCAGGACACTGCTACCCGAGCAGCTCGCTCTGCAGCCTACACGTTCTCCCACTCTCTTCTGACCCTCGGGACGTGGTGGGCCTTCTTATCTCTCAGAAATGGTGGTTTTTACTCTTTCCACTGCCACAATTCTCTGCCACCACATTGGAATTCCATGCTATCACTGTGACATATCATGTTCACATTCATAATGTTGTTCTCTATTGCCCAGCCAGCTTTTTAATTCTATAACGTGTTGTGCTTTTGTATTTGCAGCGTGTTTGATGCAAATGTTTACTTCACTGCCTTGTGTTTTGTCTGTCTGCATGTGTTGTCTGAATTTTCAGAGGTCGAATTGATGTAGACGTTTTCTTAATTTGCTTGTGCTTTGTAAATTTGCATGTGTTTCCTTAAGCCGCTGTGCATTTGGCCTCTCAGGGCCACCGTATATTCATAATTGTGTTCATAACCTTACTTTTGTATGAAAAACTTGAGATAAAAGTAAAAAAAGCGTCTCTGTCTAACAATCCACACCTGGGCCTGATCCTAGTGCATACTTCAAAAAATCCATCCAAGTACATACTAAGCACTTTGTACTTTTAGTTTTGAAAAGTTCTATGAAAATCTATAAATAAATAACTAATCACTAATTGTGAAATTATAACAAATAACGTCAATAATTTACAAATAATGTCAATTATTTTTATGGAATTTTATGTTATGTGACTGTCTAATTTCAAAATATTTTTTACGTGAAAGCCTTCAAAAAGGGGGCGTGTCTTCTACGTTTCAGATCATAATGTATCACCAGCTCTCAAGACAATCGGCAGTCATGGCGGCGCCAGCAGCCCAAGTCGACGAAGACTGGCAGGAATTTAATGAATTTAAGCCGGTCCCCGGGGATCTAAATCGGGTGGATGAGCTGAGTTCGAATGATAGTAACTTTTTGTCGAACACTGGAGACTGTTCTGATCTCTACAACAGCCTCTCTGTGGAAATTTACAGCTTCAAATCAATGGAGGACCTTGTCCACAGTTTTGATGAAAAGCTAACAGTATGCTTTAAAAGCTACGACATCACAACAGAAATCATTGTCCCAGCGATAACACCGATAACCGAGGATAATTTCCTTGAAGACGACAGGTAATAAAGTGAATATCAATTACAGTACTAATTGTTAGATAATAACGTCATTAAGGATTCAACGCCAATGTCGCTTGTATAACCAAATCAGTGTTTATGCACATTTCTCGCTAGGCTAAACGTGTTAGCCTGCCTTGGTGATGCGTCAGGCGTGATAAATAAATCTTGCAGATTTAACCCGTGCATCGGAGTTTAAGATTAAGAAACCGCTAGCGACATAAGCTACATGGCTAGCTCACATTAGCTTTAACTAGCTATAAAATATTTTGTTTACCTAGGTTAAGACTGTTCAAACCTATTAAGCCTGGTGTAGTAACTACAAGATTACCTTTCTTCCACGATTGCATTCCCTGAAATAGCGAGTGGCGAATCCCCGCTCTTTCGCATGCTGTACACAGACCTGCGTGAATATTCTATTGCCGGTTGCTGGTCTGTTCGAAATGTGTACATGTTGCCCAAACCCTACTGGGCAAAGCTGTCAAGTCAAGAGCACGCATAATATTACTGCAAATCAGCTGTCCTACACCATTATTGTGGGTAAATCAAGCACCAGTTATAACATTGCATAGCTTTTATAAACTATTAAAAGAAACTTCACAACCCTAAGAAAATGCACATTTGGCCACCCCTCAAATTGGTAAGTGGTTTTGAGTTGGATAAAGATAGTGCACCGTAGATGCTTTGTAACACAAGAGAATGTCTTTTGCGCCAGTGCAAGAACAAGAATCCGAAGGAGAATCATTGTGTTCTCAATATCGTCAGTTCAAATGACAGCTGCAATATTATTTACAGTTTAAGGCTTACTTTGGCAGTTTTTTCATGTTGTGGTACTAACTACAGGCCTAATTCTGGTTGATAACAAGCTATGTAAATGTGATGGTGCACATAATTGTGCTCTATTACAGACTGAGTGTTATGTTTGATTGCTGTCAGTCCATTCATTGTTCGTTCTGTGGTATTAATTGAATAATAAAATGAAAGGCGCTAAAACCAAAAATATTATCAATTATTATTATTGGTAATACCAACTGACGCTTCTGGACGATTCAACGAAACATTTGAAGGTGACCGCAGGAAATTCCTAATTTAGCCAACCTTTGCTGCAGTTTGTCTTTGTCCTTTTGTCCCTTTTACCCTTCGTCTGTTTAACGTACATAGTCACTCCACATCTTCTTCCTCTTCTAAGAGTTAGAAAAAATATATTGGCTTGCTTGGCAAACTACTAAGATGTGCAAGGATGAATTTCCATTTGTTATCATTATTATTATTAATAATAATAATAATAATACATTATATTTCTAAAGCACTTTTCAAAACACTCAAAGACATTGATCATTTCACCATGCAGTGATGTAACAAAGTCAATGTCTGTTCCTAGAGGCCAGACATTATTAAAAGCTTATTTCTATTACACATCCAGCATTCAAGTTCACAAACCTTTTGCTCTCTCTCTCTATTTCTCTTTCAGAGTTTGGAATGCTCTGACCGATAACTACGGCAATGTAATGCCAGTGGATTGGAGGACTTCACACACTCGCTCCCTGCACCTTCCAACCCTTAACCTCCTTCAGCATGGGGTAAGAGGAACATGCTTTCCCTGGAAAGGATGCCTTCATGTGTTAACTTCCACACAAATGGGCATAGACGTTACACTGTCCCTCTCCCCGGTCTGTTAACAGACAGGATGAAACACGGTATATCCAGAGTACATCCAATAGGGTTGTTAATGCTGTACCATTTGTATGTTTTAGAAAGGGCAAGCAGCCCACAAAAACATTATTTTATCACAGAAGTGCCTGTTTTTAACCTTCTAACCTGCCTGACAAGCGACTAATCTCTGTTTCATATCTTTTTTGGTTTCTGTTCTGTTGTCACTCAGAAGCTAGACAACATGGTGCTGGACATGTCGGATGATGAAGAGCTGAGGGACCAGATGGACATGCACTCTATCATCGTATCTTGTATCAATGACGAGCCTCTCTTTACTGCGGAGCAGGTAACAGGCTCGCACACACAAACTTGCATTCACATATGTATTAATTGAAATTGCAACATTTCTAGTGGAAAAAATACCATGAGTGGACTGAGATCGACCAGTCTATTAATAAAGAGCTTAATGTATGGGAACTCTAGCTTTACATGTGTTTTTTTAAACAATAGTCCATAAAGGGACATTACATCTCTATGTGTATATGTGTAGCATAAGCATGTTGTACCAGCTTGGAAAGCTACACATAGATTACACGTAGATTTCTGTAAAAACAATGGTTTCATATAAAAAATACTATTTGCATCAATAACAAATCATACATGTTCTCGACACGTACCTTATCTCTGTGAAATGTTGACCAAACCTACTTTAACTTAAAGGTGTACGCTATGTATTTTCTTTATACATGGGCATATGGCCTGCGTTCTCTTAGGAAAAAATTACATAAGACGTGAACTTGATCACCACTTTCTGTATGGGGGCAGATGATGACATCACATAAGATGTGAACTCTATCCCCACTTTGTCTGTATTGGTGCTGGTGATTATATCACATAAGATGTGAACTCTATCCCCACTTTGTCTGTATTGGTGCCGGTGATTATATCACATCAGATGTGAACTCGGGTCTCCACTGTGTCTGTATGGGTGTAGGTGATTAAATCACATTACCACTGTGTCTGTGTGGGTGCAGGTGATAGAGGAGATTGAAGAGATGATGCAGGAGTCACCTGACCCCGAGGATGATGTCAGTCCATCCCGGTCGGACCTGTACATGCTCTCCCAGGACCTTCACACCTTCTCTCAGGATCTCCAGACCCTTCAACGTTCTAGCTCCAACACTAGCTATGAAGACCGTGAGTGTTCCTCAAACTGATGAAATAACTTGGAGAGGGCTATACAGAACAGTGAGCTCCCGAACTGCATTCAGAAAGAGAAACAGGAAAGAGTCTAGTCTGAGCATTCAACATAAAGAGTGACCATAGGGCAAGGAAAGACATTTTTTATCGGTAAAATGGGGAATATAACTAACTAGTAACATCCCCTTTTAAATGTTGAGTAACTGCAATGAAGTTACTCAAATGTGAATAATGAGTTACTTTACTAGTTGCCGCGAATAGTAGTTACTAAGTAACACGTTATTGTATTTTCACTATCTAAAAACCTCATATAACTCAGTAAAAATGACCATAAATGCTATGGATTGGCAATGTGCAAAGAATGTTCCCTACTTTGGTAGGTCTGTGGAAAAGTATTTGAACTACATACATGGTCCAACATGGTCCATGTTGCACTAACAAATGGCACAGTTTTTTTTCATTATTTCAGGAACTTCACTCAGTGCGCATCGCCAGGTGAACGAACAACCAAAGTGATGTTGCTTTGTAGATTTTTGTTTGCCTACCCTCGGAAAAAGCAAACAATTTTTCTTTCACTTGAAGCACACTGGAGCCTTTATGGGCTGCCTGCCACACTGGTCAAATTTGCCAACAATGCATTTTCTCACAGAAATGTGTTTGATTTGAGATCTCTTGCCTTTATTTGGTAGAATTTAGTTGCTCTTTTGAGAATCCAAGCTGTCCAGGTCATTGGGTCCGCTTGCAAAGCAATTGCTCATCAGCTTTGCAACTTGTGATATGATGTGGCTCCAGTCTTAAAACGAGAATCCCCTTTTTGCATGCACACTTCACACAAGAAATATTTCAATCAATCTTCACTGATTTTGTATGTTTGATTTAGCGAGGTATTTTTTTCACTCTTACAATGTGGTGATTTTTTTATCGTCCTTTGTATGTTTTTTTACGGTCCAAAAGCCGACGACTGTCGGCCAACAAAATCACTGGTTTTGTTGGTGTTTCCCCTTCACTCTGTTTTTGCATCATCTATTATAGATTAGCAGGCCATTTGGGAGTACAGAGTTGGACTAAACTTAGTCTTGACAATGGCGGTGGAAATCAGTTGATTTAAGTTATTTTTACTATATGATGTGCTATCAAATATGTCAATAATGTGTCAATTTCATCGATAAGTAAATGCTATTTTTGTCAAAAAAAATCTGAGAATGATGAATTATTAAGACAATGTTGTACATATCAAACTTAAATTGGAAAAAAAAACTTTAGTTTGAAGTTCTATCAATCAGTTATAATTAAACTTGGAATAATGATTGTAGGGCTGCGTCACCTGACTGTATCAGAACTGACGGAGGCCCTGGAAGAAGTGGAGACAGCCATCCGGCGCTACAGCGAGGAGCTGATATCAGCGCTCGCACTGCGTGATGAGCTGGAATATGAGAAGGAGGTGAAGAATAGCTTCATTTCGCTGCTTATTGATGTACAGAACCGGCAGAAGGAGCATCGTGAGTTGCTGCGCAAGAAAAGGTTCCGCACCACCACCACCACCACAGGGACACTTGGGGTCAACAGCCAGAGAGTGAACACACACATACCTGGAACGGTGAGTAGGCTGCGAATAGGGCTGTGGCTGGGAGGTTTGTGTGTACAATGACACTGCAAATTGCATGAAATATTCTTTCGGATTTGGGAGTCAAACGACAATCCACCGAATCTCTCTCTGCTACTTGACGCTTCCTGATTCTTCGTGGCGCTCCTTATTCAGTTTGTCGATTTCCCTTCACCCTCTAGCTCCTCACTTTGGAGGGACTTTCAAAGGTCATTCAAAATGGTCTCCGACAAAAGCTTGGCGGAACAGGAGGGGACAAACAGGTGCCCCGTTTCTCTCTCTCTCACTCTCTCCTTTGTGCCTTTTTTCTTTGTCTTTCTGTGCTCTTTTTGTAGTCGTCAATATATTGCCTCATGTTTTTTATCGATAATAATTTTCTTAAGTCCATTATTTCAGTTTATTTGCTGCTAGATTGGTGTATGTATGTTTTAAGCTTGGTTGTACAATTGTTGGTAATTTATTTTCTGTCTGTTTTGTTCTATCACCCTGATTTTTATAATTTGGTTAAACTGTATGTACATTTTTGACAACCTGATTGAAAGCTCTGAATCTATCATATTTCCATGTTTGCACCATTAACCTTCCTTACACCAATCCGATTCAGAGCTAGTTCAATGTGTTTGTTGGTTAGCTGTCCAAGGATACGATTTGATATATATTAGGGTTTTAGTGCTGACAGTTTGTCAGCATCAACATGGCTTTTATAAGATGTTTAAAACTGCTGTTTTGAGATATATTGCATTTATATGTTTCTTTCCAGTGGCCTTTCTCCCAGACATACGGTTTTTACTTTTTTGGTGTGGTTGTAATTTGAGTCTCCTCTTCTGTCTTTAAGTATCTGACCACAGTCATTCCCTATGAAAAGAAGGCAGGCTCTCCTTCTGTGGAGGACCTTCAGATTCTCACTAAGAGTAAGTTGTTCCTTCTAAGGCCATTACTCATTTCAATGGGGAGTAAAACATCTAGATCCACCCTTACCTATTGACTGAACTTTGGTAGTAAAACAAATAATTTACAAATTTGTCTTGTTTAATCAAAGTTCTCCGTGCCATGAGAGATGACAGTGAAAAGGTTCCCAGCCTGTTAACAGACTACATTCTCAAAGGTAAATCTGTTCTTACCACCTTGATACCTAGATCATGTAGATGAGTATTAGCGTATCAGTTATCAAGTATTAGAGCTTGTTAAAGTTGAGTTTATTTTAGCAACATATTGTATAAAACTGCACAAAAGTTTGACTGATGAATAAAACTTAATGTTGGCTGTAATACTTTTTTATTTTGTCAAAAACTGTTCCTTGATATTATTATTATTGTTAAAAATAGAAACAACAACAATATAGTATCATTGTTACAACAATAATAATGATTATTATAATAATAATCCTTACAGTTTGAGTGAGCCTTGTTAAAAAGCCCTTATTGACCACATTTATTCCAGGCCGTACATTCCCAGTTATTTACAGGACAAAAATGCTACTGTAGAAATTGAGGTTCTTCTTTATTTACTTTATTGCTCTATTATTTAGATCCACTTGCAGTAAGAGTATTGTGAGCCTCATATTTCCTTGGAAAGGTATTGGATTTTGCGATGGTATTTTTAGTAGGTCTCCACTAGTTTACATGGCTGTTCTTTTTTATTTTTCCTTTGGTCATGACATGTACCCTGTTGGCATTTTCTCATTGCTGTTCGATATTTTTTACTGGCTCTGGTATTAGCAGTGGATGAAGAAGTTTGTGAGGCACTAATGTCACTTTTAATGTTTACCTAGTGCACTTATAAGATCAACCTAATACATTATTTTCTAAAGAAATCCGTGTCGTTCCTTCTAAATGAGTAGCTTGTCTTGTAAGTTGGAACAATACAGCTTTCTGTCTCTCTTTGTTGGCCAGTACAGCTGTCCTTCACAAACATTGTTTATCTCACTGGCTGTGCTGCTAATGATACATTTAAACGTTCCATAGCCAGCTCTCCTACACCTCAGCACTCCCTCAGTCAGCTTGTAGCACCACCATGGAGTTAACAGAAATGTAGATACATCTGTTTAAATAGAATGTAAATAGTTGATATTAATTGTTGTCTTCTAATTTCTGCAGTTCTTTGTCCGACATAAAACGGATGAAGTTAAGCATCATTTCAACCATCAGTTCGAGCTCTTTTCAGATCAGAGTTCAGCATTGTTTGTGTTGTTGTAAACCTGTCGCCTCTCCTGTACTGTTCTGAAAATGTTGGATCTTTTCTTGTGACATCATTTCGTGATTTTCTCTGCCAAATGTCTCCCTGATTTGAGTTGTTTGTTTTTTTTACTCATTATATATTTTCTATAATCTTTAACATGTTTTAATATTTTAGTGCTAGTTTTTACCTACTGCATGCAAGTGTTTTTCAGCCATATTCAAACTTTGAGAATTTGTTGTCACCAATCACAGGTCGACAGGCAGGTGGCCACCATCTAAGAATCCTGTTAGCATTAAAAATAATGTATCATACCTGTTCTCTCATGCTGCAAATTAAATATTCAATATATGGTGAAATTTCACATTATGTTTTTTAAACTTGCGTTAATATAAAGAGGCTGAAAAGAAAGTATTGGTTTGTTGCAGAAAAGACATTCTTTTTGGGTAGTAGATAGGTAGATTGTAGCTTTAGCCCTGTCAGTTATGCCATTATTCTTTTGTTCTAATCTCACTTATATGACTAACTTTGTCACTTTCTCTAGTCATATCTATGTCATACCTCATGCAAACCCTTTACAATACGATGGGTGGGTTTTTGTTCCTCACTGTCCAAACATACAAATATATATTTATATATGTAACTCATAGATGATTGCCTGTTGAACCATGTTTGTTAAAAAGGATTGTGGTGTTTAGCAATGGAATAGCCCTCCGTTACTACAAGTCTGGGACTGCATCCATTGTTACATGTGGAATGTTTTTACATAGTATAGAAAATACAAGATTGTACAGCAGCAACCAATGTGTTGTGCTTCTTTAAATCTTTTGTTGGAGCTGGTATTTAAATAGTTGTCTTTTGAAACCTAGACCATGAATATGAATAGCTACCTGAACAAGTTTATCCTTTAGCATACAGCTGTGTATTAGCAATATTGTAAAGCTAGCTACTGTAGTGTCATCGGCCGATTACTTTTGTGTTTAGAGCGACTAAGGTTATTGTTTTCTTGTCAAAGTTGTATGTCAATGATTATTTGTTTGGCACGATTACCAACTGAAGTTCCTTAGACTGTAAAGAAGAAATGCAATGGTTGTATGTTTCAGTGATCAAAATTTGAAGTCAAGTTGTTTGGCAATTGTAGCGAGAAGTCACAATTCTACAGTAATTGTTTTTGCAATTGCCAGGTTAAGTAGTTATTTTCTAGTACCCGGCATGCACTTTATTGTAACAAATTAATTTATTTCAACCTAGTTCAGATGTATTAATACTGCACTACACAATTCTGAATTCTATCATTTCCTTTTAAACTAGCTTCCAGTTATACTTCCTTTATTGTGTTGCTTTTACCATTAGTATGATTTTCAGTGTACAGACACATGCACACACTCGCATATCAAAGTATTCTCGCTTAATCTAGAGATTTATATTTGTATCTAAACAAAGAAGAAAGCAAGCTGCCTTGATAAATGCCTGAAACGATGAATGAATCATCTTCTTTTGTTTTGAAAGCAAGTATTTGCCCTGGTTGTTCATTTGTTTTTCGGTTGATTGTCTGTCTTTTACTATGTTGATGTTTGTTTTGTAACTATTATTTGACATTAGTGGTACAAGTGTGCCAGAAATGCATTGCAGATTATTGCAAATAAATGAACTAAACTACTTTAGCATGTTTGTCATTAATTTGCCTTTCCCCTGTATAGATAGTTAAGTGTTGTTGACCACATTTTTGCTTTTGACCGGTTTGAAAGGAAGATTTTAGTTCTGAAATCAAAGCTCTTTTTAGTAGTCTTTCAAACACTTTCTCCAGACTTGCACTTTTCCTAAGACTCAAAGGTTTTTACACAAATTGGTTGCAATTAATTACACTGAAAGAACAAGAAATGGACCGACAGCTATCAGTCTGAGTGATACCACCAACCAATTTGCGCAAGACTTGCTCACACACAGGACAAACAGACCGACTCCAGTTGAATTGTCAATGTCTTGTCAGGGCACTAGTATGAAGATGGGGAATGTTTTTAAAGGTGGGAGGAAACCCACACAAACACGGGGAGAACATTCTAACTATAAATAACTGTAAATGAAATATAAAGCAAACAAAGCTGCTGGTCCTGATGGTGTTAAGCTAGGAGTGCGAACATTGTGGGCTAAGGAATTTTGGGTCACATTCCATTACCCATTTCAATGTCCTTAACCACATTAGTAATTCTGTCGAAATAGAAAACTTCTTGTGTTGTTCCTGTTCCCAAAATGCAAAGAGCTAAATGACGTAAAGAGAGTTCGAGAGCTAAATTACTTAGATTATGAAAGTGTTTGAAAGGGTTGTGCATCAACATGAAACATCTACTTGTAGACCATATTGATCAAAATGCAGTTTGCTTATCAACATCAACTTGTAGTGGATGATGCTCTTCTATATGTTATCCACAAAGCATCTTAATAGACTACATAAATATGGTAGACCAATGTTTTCTGATTTCTCCAGTGCTTTCAATACTATCTAACCCTAACCCACAGAGGGCAGCAATAATTATCCAGCCATCCATTTGCAATACCGTTTATCCTATGCTGGGTTGTGTGTTGGGGGTGGGGGGTGGGGGGGGGGGGTGGGCTGTAGTCCATCCCAGCCGACATTGGGCGAGAGGCGGGGTACAACCTAGACAGGTCGTTGGTGCATTGCAGGGCTAACAAAAAGACGTACAACAACTCACACACACACAGTCACACCCATGGACAATTTAGAGTCACCAATGAACCTTCATGCATTTGGACTGTGGGAGGAAACCGGAGTATCCAAAGGGAACCCATGCTAACACGGGGAGAACATGCAAACTCCACACAGAAAGGCCCTCAGGTGGGGATTGCACCCAGGACCTTCTTACTGTGAGGCAACAGTGCTAACCACTAAGCCATCGTGCTGCCAGCAATAATTGTGTTCATCCTAAATATAAGTAATGATAACCAAAAACTAAAATATTCTTTGCTTTAGTAAAATAACAAACATTGTATTTATTTACACTTTATACCCTTTTTCATAATTAAACACCCACATTTTGTGAAAGTGAGTCATCTAATTTTATGTGAGCAACAAATAAAACTGAGAAGAAAAAAATAATTGTTTACAATTCTGTAAACATAATGAGAAAATGAGGAAAGTAAAGGAATGAGCCCATTCAGTGGACATTTTCAGGAGCCTTGCATTTCTGGGGGCAGGCCTGCAATTACAATTATCATCCATTTACTGTATGTTATGTACGTGTGGTTAGAAATGATAGGTACTCTTTTTTCCAACACCTTTGTCTTTTTTCTTATCCTTTTTGCGTGTCAATGTCCTCTCTTGGATCATGAAGTAGATCATTTGAAGCAAGTCTTTCAAGTTGAGTAGGATTGTTTGAGGATGCTTTCCGCATCGGTACAACGGTGCCTTCACTCAACATAAATTAACAATATTGCTACAACGTGTTATCTTTATTTAATGACTGTTTTTTGTTAACAGCCTCTAACCTATGTGAACTGTCAGATTCAAAGGGAACTCTGGAGTCAAAGATTGGTGTCAGTAAACATGGTGTGCACCTTCGGCACAGTGCTAAATCCTTTGATGGTGTCAACAAACTCTTCATCTTCCATAAACTACAGAAGAGAGAGAGAAGAAGAGGTTGAATTAAATATGTAATGTGGAAGTGTGGTTCTGACCAGAAAGAACCACCTCACAATTGCAATTGTTCTGGGTGATTTCCTTTTAGATTTATTATAAAATATTTTACAAGTCTGACAAAAATGGAAGCGCCCTCTGCTGTTGTGTGAAAATGATCAGTTTCTCTGTTTTTGTTTCGTAGTGGCTTGTGTTACAGTAAATGGAACTGTTACAACATTAGTAATGAATTCTTTAAAAACAATTTTTTTATTTCAGTATTTTTTTGCAAATAAATGCACTAAATGGAAATATTTTTCTTGTTTTTAGTTTTGTTTATAGTAATTTATAGAATAATAAAAAAATCTATTCAAGCAAAAATCTTCCGATAAATAGTAAAACCAGTGAAACTGATCACTTTCTCCTAATAAAGAAAACATGTATATAGACATATAAAGACTGTCTCTCTCTCATCTATATGTACGAGTATAACCTATTCTCCAAAACATATTTCTTTGAAACATTGACATGTTATGTATTGCAGGCTATATGAGAGTGTTAAAATGTGTCTCACCATCCCACTATCGTGGCCATGCACGCGCGGTCGCCACATCTCACCCTCCTGGGACATTGACGCCCTGTCTATCATTTGACTCACGCTTCGTCGCAGGGAATTCTGGGACAAGTCTTGAGAGGAAACTTGAAACGTGGACACATTCAGGATTCCAAGTTCTCCCTCTAAAGGCGAGTTGACTTCACATTTGATGTCCATGATGCCCTGGGTATAGAACAAGGGTATTGTAGGGTTGTTTCTTACATAAATTGCTTCATTTGAGTATGTGTGATATATTACCTCCTGGTGCATGGTGAATCCTTTAAGCGTGACACTGTTAGAGAAGCTTGTTGTATCAGGCACTGTATCAAACTGAGAAAAAAAGTTATTAACCTGTTACATTTTTGGAGGAATATATATATATTTTTTTTTACTATTTAATTACTGACCTTTCTTCAAATGTTTGGTAAGTTGCTTTGGTGAAAAGCTATAATGTAAAATGCATTGAACCTCACCAGGTAGGCACCACTCGGGGGGTATACTGTCATAGGGCTTCTCTTCTGCAGAGGGGAAGCCACTAGATGGGGCCTCTCCCGGGTGAAAAGGGACCTGTGGAGGGCTTTGTTGAGCATCACACCCAGGGCAATGGCCAGAAGCACCAGGGCCACGCCCCCCATCAGCACCATGAACCACAGCTCCCTGTAGTAAGGAGGCAGGTCCCCCTGGCCTCCCCCTCCATTGAAAGGGGGAGTGGGCTTAACTGGATCTAGAGAAAGAAGGTGAAAGTTTGAGTGTTATTGTACCAAAACGTTTGCATCAACTGTATCAATTTCCAAGTTAAATACCCATTCCAAACCTGAACTTTCCGTCAGTTTAATTTGTTATTGGTGAATATAAAAACATGTTTTTGTTTGGCTGTTAAAATAAGAACAATAAAAGCAAAAGGTGTCATAGTAAAGGCTCATTTCCGCTGAAGACTTTCTATATACTTTTGTTTGAACAGATACCAAACCTGTACCTAACCCTAGATCTGTTTTGCGTTTCAAACGCCAACAGGTACTCCAAAATGTAGGCAAGGTAACTATCAAATCAAAAAGATTTTCCTTCGTCGTGAAGTGCTTATGCCGGTGTCTCCATCAATCTATTTGGGTATTTATAAATGGCAGGTTGGATTGTTTTTGCTCATTAAGTCTGGCAGTTCCCTGACACTCAGTGTTTCTAGCTCCAACTTTAAGTGCAGGGTCATGGTAATAGGAACCTCAAAAGGCCAGTGGTGCGTCCCAACACCCACACTACCATACGTGGATGTAGAAAATGTCCAAACACAGGCTGTCAAATGCAGCATGCCAGAAAACACCAGAGATTATACATACATATCGTTATTTTATGTTGGGGTAGACAATAGATCAAATAACATTGAATTGCAGATTGCTTGCCAACCTGGGGGATTTAAAAGTGTTAAAGTCATCAACAGGTGTACAGGGTAGGTCTAAGGTTTAGATGACTGCTATTCCTCCTCCACAACCAATCCGGATATATGGAAATTAAAGGAATTCTGTCGGTGGTATCAATAGCAGCCTTCGGTAGGCAGACTCTACTACGTCTTTGGCTATTGATCTCTTTCTGATGTCTCCAATAGGTCATATCCACTGTTTCAGGCTTTCAAGAAGTTCCAAAAGGATTGAGCAGTTTGAGCAAATGAGAACAAACCTAAACCTACTCGTGTACTTGGAGATGTGGCGGATTGCTGGCCTACTTTCTATACCAGTCATTCTTTAAGCAGTAGCTTGTTTATTATTATTGCCCCATCAATTTTTGATAGGATGGACTATTTAAAAACACATGTGAAAACACCATTTTCAATCTTTTTTTTTTACCCTACATGATGTGTACCATTGTACCACTCTAAAACGTGCTGTTCAAGCACAAATAAAAACAACAACAGTCACACAAGAACATGTATAGGATTTTTAAGGTACTATAAGGATAGAATTAGGTGAATTATTTCCAACTCACCTGTTCTTGTGTCCGTGTTGTTGGAGCAGGCAGGGGTATTGACACCCCCTGGGTGAGTTACGCATGAATTCAGGAGGACACAGAGCTGACAGGGTTGGGGATCACTGCTGTAGTCCCATAAATGTTTCACATTGAATGTTTATCCTGGCTAGTCAACAGGAAAAAGCAAGAAATGTTAAAAAGTAGTTCAGAAACACTGCTGGCATCTTCCCATGGCGCATTCTTGCTGGATCCCACGGTTTGAGTTTTTCATTATGAAAGATGAGAGGATCATTTCTGCTGTTGTATATGGTTCCTTCTACCCTAAGGCATCTCCCGTCAACCCCCTCGTTCCCCTTGCAATGCCATGGCAACCACAAGGTGTCAGATTTCAGATTAGCTGAAGAGGCATTGCAATGCGTATCCAACCCTATTACTGCGATACTTCTGAGTATGGTTATACACCTTTACCAATGTACTGTTCTGAGTTATCTGCCTCATACGTACAATTGAGAAATACGTAATGCATTTTTGCAGTATGGGAAACTGGTATATGCACATGGGGCCATAGGGTAAACTCATTGCAATTTAAAATCACCGATCAATTGATTAGATTGTATTTTGTTCTAACGACCTTGAGGGATGATTTAAAATGTTGTAACTCTCCTAAACACACAGACAATATACAACTTATATAATGTCATTTTTCGGAAGAATTTGATAACTGTTCGTTTGAAATACCTATCGCCTAGACAAAAGTATTCACAAAATGTGCCCTACTGTATTCCGTCTCATGCTTTTTTGGCTATTATGGCCCATAATCAAACGGGAGATACATTACATAGACTAAGCTGACCCAAGAGCACAGATGAGAGCACTATCGATGGTGTATAAGAAGAGGGTCAAGGTTTAGGACGTAATGTTATGACAAAGTAGTATATCCCAATTGTGTGCACACAGCGTGCAACATTGCAGACTTTGTAAATGCAGATGCGTTCTGCACTAAAATAAAAAACCAGTTGTTTTCAATGGGATACACTGATAATCTAAAAACCGACTGTAGCAGAAACTGAATGGTGTGTAGGTCAGCAAAACACATATAGGTTAGTTAAACTGAGGTGGAAGATCAGGAAAGGAAAGAACAGCTACCGGAAGAGGATGGAGGAGCAGCTGCAGCAGAGGAATGTCAGCAGAGTCTGGAGGGACCTAAAAACCTTCTCTGGGTACAAGGAACCAGACTCCCAGACTAAGGAGGACTAAAAGTGGGTGAATGATTCGAAAATATTCTTCAACAGATTTGAAGCCGCTTTACAGGCCCATTCGCACCTCAATTCAATTCAATTTTATTTATATAGCGCTTTTTACAAAAACAATTTGTCACAAAGCAGCTTTACAGAAATATGGATGTTATGGACATAAAAGATTTATCCCTACCTATCTACCCC
>JAVQJS010009626.1:0-14104 GCA_036024795.1 Galaxias rostratus | reverse complement strand
CACACACTGTGTGTGAGTCTTTTCTGTACGAAGGGTTCGGTGAAGGGTGCGAAGGGTTCGGTGAATGCGCTTATGAAACTGGCAGGGTTCAATACCTCCAAAAAGGTTAAGAACCACTGACCTAGACTGAAGATCAAAGACTCTGATAAGACATTAGGACACGTTCTTGTATGAGTGCTTGTGAAACATCTGACATAACACTCACATAGACCAATTTGAAGTTGTGGTATTAATCTTACCTAGTTTACGCACTTAAGACTATTGTACCAAATGTTAGTTTATGGCAGCAGAGGCCATAGGAAAGTAGCTTCAGTTAACTAGTTTTCTCAAAGGGCTTCCATTAGCGGCAAATGTGAGCATTATATAATCCTTCTGTATATTCTCCATTTCATGTGTGGGCTTTTATTTTTTCATTAGATGATAAAAGGCTGGATTGTAATACATTGAGTTTCTGTAACACTAGTTAAATAAATATTTTCTTGTTCTCTTGTAACATAGCCTAAACTGTATCATCTGTCATGTTTGTCACTCTGCCTAGGAAGAAAATTTAATCGTGCTGCTGTTCATAACTTGAACGGCAATTTTCACGACAGTCTTTGCTTGGCTGAACAATGTCCTGAATTGTCAAATTGTGCAAAATAGATGGAGCGGGTGACCGTCCATTTAAGTTTATTGCTGCACACTCAACAGGGTTTTGTAGACTTCCTTCCCCTCATAAAATTCTGAAAACAGTTGTGGATTGTGTTAAATTCTTGTGGATCAAGAAGTTGTATTTGTGGATTTCAATGAGTAGATTGAATTGTTAAATTATATATTTGTAACTCACGTGTGCACTTAAACATTTGTTTACATCAATTTATCCCCCTAGACTTCCCATTTTCTAGGCCATTTTAAAAAATGTGACTGATAGTCAAAACATCTGTCTACGTCCATAGTATTCCAACTAGGTAACAACTCAACACATTCAATCAAAGTTCAAAGGAGAAAGAATAACGGTTTTGGATTGGTCTGACCTAAATCCAAACAAGGTTATATGGCAGGCAACACCTGAATCACATAGTTAATTCCGGACTCCCCCAAAAACCTCACCCAATTGGCTAAGTTATCTACAAAGGAATCGGAAAAATTAAAAAAAAAAACAGACTGATTAGCAGCTATAAGAGAAGTTTACATCAAGGGAGGTGTCAGTAGCTATTGATTTAATGGGTTAACTTATCTTTTTTACCATCATGAATCTAAACCAGCATATGGAATTGGTAAAGATACACTGGTTACTTCCGATACAATAAAGACTAGTTTAGACTTATCGAATGTATTAAACCACAGTAATAGCACAAATTATCCCTCTGGACACTGTGGAGATGGTGGGGGACGAGAGAATAATGGAAAAGCTGTCATCCCTGTTAGTCAACACGTCCCACCCCCTCAAGGGCACTTTGTCTGCACTGTGCAGACCCTTCAGTGACAGGCTGCTTTGCCTGTGATGTCTCTCAGAGAGATAACACAGGTCCTCCTTCCTGTAGCAGTCAGACTTTAAAACCACCGCGGCTCCTGGTAGACCACCATACTTATGTGCAATATATATTTATACACTTACAGACAAATATTGCTTTTATACTGGGCTACATACTTTACCATGGCTGTGTACTAATTAGATGTTTTTTTATTACGTGTGCTTGCCAATTTATTTAATATGTTTATTTTACCTTTTATCACTGTCCACTTTTTTGCTGCAACAATGTAAATGTCTCCGCTGTGAGCCAAATTAAGGAAGTCTGATTCTGATTTAGCAATGGCAGACAAAATTTTACATTGAAAGTGTTTCGATCCATTTCAATAAACCATTAGATAAAGATTGCTTATGTCATGTTAAAACTGTCCGAACAATCTTGAGATGTAACAACTACACGCTCTTTTAAAATACATGGAACCCATTGGGTTCAATACCATTTAACTGATAAAAAAAAAAAATTGTGAGGGTGTCCACGTACACTGAACACACACTGCGTCATTTAAAAATACCTTTGAACTAAACTTGATGATATAGGATTCTGGTAGAGACAGAAAGTGAGTTGGACATGTTGGTGGTCTCCAATTGTGTAAAAAGTTCATCATAATCTCGGAATTGAAATTGCAACAGCATTTGAACAATTTGCTCCTTTCACCCTTTCTCTTCTCAGTAATGATTGAAGCACCCATCACTATTGTGGGATACCACCAAACTATCTTTCCTAATGTTGCTTTGACTGAGATTGATTGCATCTGCCATGTTATGGCCTAGCCCTTACAAAAAGTAAAATACGTGTAATATTTTTCAAAGGCAAATTTATTCTTCTGAATATGCATCTTTTCTATTGGTGTAATGTATTACATCAATACATATTATACCACCCCATTAAACAAAAAGAATGATGGTGTTTCTCCTTTCATAATACAGAATATGAACAATTAAGTAGATAATTAAACAGAATTATACTTTGTGAGCACTGAGAAAAAAGGGTCAACTGGGCAGATGGCTAAAAATGGCAGCGACGTCATGATTCCTTAAGTGTCAAGAAATAACAATAAACAATAATAAACATCTCTGAATTCCCTAAACTAGCAACCATGAGTGAACATGACTCAACATCAACAGGAGTAACTCAATAACGAGAGAACCCCCAAATAATGTGTTCATATAATCAAATTATACTAGCTAAAGCAATCTTACACTTTTATTTTTGTTGTTAAAGAGAGCTAAAAACCTATTGCCATTTTTTTTTTATCCAACAATTTTATTAGATATTCTGCCACCTTTGACGAAGAATGTCAGAATTATTTAAGCTAAGAACACCGTACAAATCTCTTACCTGGCGAAGTAGCCTGGCTTCCTCTCTCTCCTCTCCATCACCTAGGTGTTCTATGAGTGCATGCAAAATGTGCATTCAGTTCACCCCCAAGTCCCAAACTGCCAGAGACAAAGTTTTAGGTTGTCTCAGTTAAAAGGTTCAATTATGGTCTTGTTTCTTGTCCTGAAGGAAGTGGAGAAAAACTGTTAAAATAATTGTAGATTTTTTTGTTAATACAGCTTTTAGTAAAGAGTGCTTTAGACTTTGTATAGGTTAGAAAGAAAGTTTGACTGGCTTCCCAAGGAGTGTCGAGGACAACGTTCTAGTGTCTCTTGATTTCCTGCTATGTATTTTAGGAAGCAAGAGCAATACTACCTGGAACTTGTTCATCTTGTTTTTTATTTATCAAGGCGTTACAAATTAACTAGATTTATATTTTAACTGTCGGCAGTCTGATTAACCACAATTTACTTACTCTCTAATGCCGAATTCATATTTTTACCTACATTAGAATAATCGTATTTGTTGTATGCTCATGCCATGGCAATACTTACATATTCACGCAACATAATAAAGCCATTAGCGATTGAATTAACAGTTAACTTTACTTGAGGTTAGCTTAAAAGAAAGAATAGGCCTACATCATGTGAAGTTTGAATATTGACGTTAGATACTGTGGTCGTTGCGTTAGCTAGCTAGACCGTTCACTTCATCCTGCAAGGATCCATTTTCTACGCCTGTGCCTCTGGAGTCTATGAAGACTGTTAAGGCAGTTAGTCAATTGAACGACATCCTTAGCTCAATTAGCAAGAAGGCGCTAGCATTAGCAAGTATATTACGTTTACAATATTCTGCGCAACTATCAGAGCTAGTCCTGTAGAAATAATCAGGTAGTGTATGAACGAAGCTAGCTAGCGCAACATCCTCTAGCCTTGAAACAATGACAAAGACGTGTAACGTGACAAAAAATTATAGTGCCCAAGGTTGGTTTACCTATCTCAGCTGTTTGCATTTTCCCCCAGACTGTGAGGAGCTGTTCCAGGCCGAATGCGATTTAGCATGTATTTTATAGAGGCTTAGATGGGTCCCGACTGATTTTGCCGTTTGCTCTCGCATCCACCCAATTTGAACTGATAGTGGAAGCTGATAGCTTTAAGTCCCATCACCCGTGTTTGTACTAAAAAGCGGTATGTCCAACAATATACACACAAGTGAGTGTTATAATTAAGCAACAAAGTAGCAATTCAAAAGGGATGTTAGGTCTAGAAGGGTATGGAGCCGCAGATGAAATCCTTAAAAACCAGGGAGAGAACAGCACACACACAATACAGGGGAGCCACGCTGTGAATTAATTAGTTTAAATAAACTATTGACTGAAGCCTGGTTTATACTTCCGCGTTAGCGAAGGTAAACGTTCAATTGGCATTGACATTCGCAGAATAGTTGCACACATGGGGCAACGTAAATATAAAAGACCAACTAGGTGGCACTGTCGCATGGAGTAATCCAGCCGCGTTTATATTAAGTGTTTCAGTGGTGACTGTTTCGGAAGTAGATCAATATAATTAAATATGATACAATCATGAAATGAAAAGGATAGCATGCACATGGGGCTAAATATAAATTTTATGTGATATACACTAATAAAAGAATAATGTATATACTTTTGTTACAATAGTTTACATCATTGGAGTGTAAAGCACTACAAATAACACACATTCATTTTTAAATTGTAGAGAACATTTATTTCAAACAAAGAGGCAAACCTATAACTATTTGTAAAAAAAAAAATAATACTTATTTTAGGTGGGGACTTTCATTTGAACCATTTCTGTTCCATGTATAATTACCAAAATAGTAAGCGACTCGCCAGTCTTGTGCTGCATTTCACTTGCAGTTAAACGTGCCCCTTGTTGATTTTCCCGCGGCACTTGACATCGGAGGATTCCCGCTGCCATCCTATGTGTCATTCCATTAGTAAAAAAAAAAATAGGCTAGATAAGTGTATCAGCTTCATTGTAACCAACGACAACACGTCACGCAGTGGCGTAGAAAACCTGGAAATGTGGCGTTTTGAAACAGTTTGAATCGACACAAACGTAACGTTCTTAAGTCTTTTAAGTGTGCCCGGACAGCGGTTGGAGCGTTACCATTTTCCAAGTTCTGACTAATTTAATTGGGTTTGCAATGGGGAAACAATACAAAGACATCATGTCAGTGTTCACTTTTTAATCTGCAGCAACTGGGTAATGTTCATGTCAATATTGACCAAAATCTCTGGGGAAAGATTACTGCTTCTCTAATCCCGCAAATAATTAAAGCAGTTTAGATGGCAAAAGAGGGCCCAACACGGAACCCGCAAGATGGACCTAATAAAGTATTGAATGACTGTATCTGTATTCTAATTACCCATACAATTTTAAGATAACAACATATGACATATCGGTCACAATATTTATATGAATGGAAGAAGAAAGATGTTGCTACTGGCCCAAAGGACGTAGTACTCCTGCAATATTTATTTACAGGGGCTGGCCACCCTTACTGGCTGGTTGCTCATAGTGGAAACACAATCTCATTGCATTTTCTCAGGGAGAAGCATTTCAAAATCAGTATTAGGCTATTTATTCGGTGCCTTATCTACGCCCACTATTTTGAACCAATGGATTCCATACCAGTTCCCACATGTTGTGGGTATTGGAGTCCATTATGATTACATACAACTAAGTGATCAGTTCACGTGTTAAATGTTCAATTATCATTTTAATAGTTTTTTGGCCCCATATAAATTGGGAAGAAGGTTTTGACTGGTAGAGAGATTTCACGGGCATGTACTACCATTTAGCGTTGATGTTATGTATTTGCATGTTGTTGTTGTGTGTGTGTGTTATGGTACTGACAGACACCAGTATCAATTAATAACTACATTTCGTTATTTGACATGTAAACATGGCATCCAAAGTGGGATAGCTAACTACTAAGTTAGCTACCTTAGCTAAGTAACAAAAGTCTGAACAAACAAAACCACGCCAGTTCAAGGCATCTGCATGAATGCGCTTGGGAGTATGTAATAACAGCATCACCATATGACCAATTATTCATTCCATTTTTAGTTTGCTAGTTTCTCGTTAGCATTAGCACCAATACATGGACAGATGATTCCTTCTCCAGCTACACTGAACAGCAGATAAGCATAGGGTGCTTCATGTCCACTAGCTATCAAGAAATGAGTGTTATTGAAATACTAACTGCTCAGAATAGTCAATGTAAATCACAAAACATGCATTGTCTTTGTTAAGTCAACCCTGTGTAGTGAAAATAGTGAACTACCAATTTTCTTAAAAGAGGACACAGGCATTGATTGTACAAAGGCAACTCAATACTAGATCAAATTTTGGCTTTCTGGGACATCATACGCTAAACCAGAGTGTGCTTGCAGTTGCTAAAAAGTGATTGGTTCACGTGTTATTTTCTTATTATTTGGAATCTGTGTTTTGCACTCATGCATTGAAATGAATAGAGTGCAGTAGCCTACATGTTCCATCTGTGGGGTTGCAGCGGTCATCGTTCAGTCTTGTTAGATATGTACTTATCTGAAAAAAAGTGTGGTAGAATGTGTTTACATTAGCCCCATTGAAGGGTTGGAGAAATAACAATGGTGCATCTCATTTGAATCTAGATATTATTTTGGAAATGCCAACTAACGTTTGCCATGACAAAAAGTTGTAAGAGAAAAACATATTTTAGATAGACATTGTGAACTTGTTTACATCATGTAACCCATAGTTAGGCCGAACAATAGAGCGCAGTATTTTTACCTTGAACTCAGAAAAGACAAGTTGGTTCCCAAAGCTGTAGAACGCTATCGCAAACCCATAGGAAATTAATTGGAAAGAATGTTAGTGTTTGTGGGGCTAAACTTAAGTACAGGGTGTGTTCTAAATAACAACACATACTGCACCTGTAATTTAAATATAACCAATAATATTATGTGAAACAAACATTCATTCATGTAGTGAACATTCCGATTCCTTCAGCTGATTACATTTGTATATTGATAGTTAACAACTTCCCGTTAAGAGTTCTGTTTGATTCACCTACATGCGTGAATATAAGGCCTACTCAATTTCAGTCATTTTAAAATCCAATTCAAAACTTGTTCACATTTGCTGAGGGAATTTCAATTTCTAGTTATTAGTATTATTACTTTTATTTATTCAGGATTAACCGACAGAGACCAGATCTCTATCCTAACTGTGTCCTTTTTAAAGGCAGAAGATATAATTTAACAAAACATTATGCTACAATTATATTTAATAGATTACACATTATTGTGTATTTTAAACACATACATGCTTAAAATTTGTAATAGTGTTTTTTGTTGTAAATTACCAAAATATTTCCACTAGGGAGCGTCATAGAGGGCTGGGATGTAAGATCCCAGATTAAAAGTTATGTGTGTACTTTTTGTGCCTGACTGTCAAATGTACTTGGTATGTGTGGTATTGTATATATATAAACATCTTTATGTTAGTGTGCTCTGCACATAAAATTTTGTATACATGTATGCTGTTGTGTACTTTCACTCGCAGTAAGACTTTGCTTCGTCCACCTTAGAGCTACATCACTACATTATCACAGATTTAGCTAGTAAGAAGATAACAAGGTCCCTTGATGCACAAGCCATTTTTTGCGCTCTGTCATGTTTACTTACAATGATAAGCTATGATGGATTCTACACAAGCTGGACGCCACAAGACACAAATACTTGGTTAGAGGCTTGAGGTCGACCCAGATTAAAGGAGAAGTGTAAATAAATCGCTACATTGCTGCATAGCAGATCTGCTGTTGATACAATTATATAAGCCAATTTGTTCAGACTGCATTTCTGGGGGTTTCTGCAAGAAAAGCACTGACTATAATGAGGAATCAACAGGCTTCTGTTGACTTGGTTGATGCACTCTGTTGTTCAGTCGGTAGTCTTTCCTTTAACCTGGGGGCCAGCATCAGAGCAATGACATGCAATTCCACCTATTCTTGATCAATTAAAACAACTGATAGGAGCCAATCAAATTTAATCTCCATGACCATTTTGTGGCACTCTAAATCAACCTGCCAGGTGAGCTTTGAGTCGGGTTAAAGATCATTTAAGAAAATGTTTATAAAAAACTATTGGAAATAGAAGTGTTAGGTAATGTTCTTTCTGAATAATAAATAGCTTGCACAAAGGCAAACGGAGGGGGGATATCATTGACTCAAAAACTAAAGAGGTGAAATCAAATTGAGACAGATAATATCAAATAAAATGAATCGGTTCTGCTTTCCAGTTCATCCATCTCCCACACCCTTGATCCTCTACTCCCCTTTATTCTACAAATATTTACACCCAAGGCTGTCATGGCCACTGAGAAACTAGGGAGTGACTTCCTGACAGATTCAAATGGAACGTGGGATGAGAGGAAGAAAGGCACTCTTTCTATGTCTCTTTCTTGCTCCCTCACTCGGGCCCCTTATTCTATGCTCTCACATTCAAATCTTTCTCCTGTCATGTCATGTCGTTTCAATGCTACAATTTCCTTTCCATTTCCTGCCCAGACGTGCAGAGGTCAGCAAGAAAGTCAGAAAATGATGACGGTGAAAATGACGCAACTGTTACAAAGTTTCAGTCCTTATCAAGAGCAACATGGAGATAACTGTCTCCACTCTCAATCCATCTCCCAAAACATCTCACACATTTGCTGAACATTCTGCTAAAATCACAGTCAAGTTATGCACAGTATGAGAGGGGTGTAATAATTAAAGAAAAGCAAAACTTCTTCAAAAGGGCAGTTTTTAACGACTGTGCAGTTGTAAAACAAGAGCATATTTAATTTGTATTTCATTACTACTCTTTTTCCTTCCAGAGAATGAGTTTCATAAAGATAAAAATAACAGCAAGCAGTGATAGTGGTGGCTGGCTATGAGAAAACCTATAACAGGAAAAAACAACACTTCAGAAAGATAAAAAGAACTGCAGTGAAGAAAGAAAGAAATATCTGGTAAGAATGGAGATAGAACTCTCAGCAAATTGAGGAGGTTGCACAACAACCAATATACAGTAATCTATATAGCAATGTCTTGCATTTTTTGTTATTAAGTTCAGAGGTATCAATAACTCACATATAATGGCATGACCTTATTCACTGACACCAGACACAGTCACAGTGTCACATCTAACAAAAGCACAAACTAATATCTGTGTTTACAGCACTCTGTAACTCTTTATATAAATGTAATTAAAACATAACATGGAAGCATTAACATGATAGCAATGTAACATTTAGAGTGCTGTCTACAACAAAAAATTGTTACTCGCCATATCTGCTTGGAATCTGCAACCAATGTTCCATTATGTCATGTTTCTTGAAGTATACAGATGCATGGTTGTGACCCTCAGCTCCAAAATAAAAATTGGAATCCAGCCAAAAACAAATCCAAGAATGCATAAACCTTTCTTTGTCTGATATGACAAATTTGATGTTCCAAACTGTACAAATATCTGCTTTTTAATGTTGATTTGACACCTTCTCACTTAATCGTTATAAAAGGCAAAAAATCTAAATCTAGCAACACCTACTGATTGCATCTCATACAACAAAAAACACTTAGATCGGTTTCCTCCGCATTTAAGAATTTTGTGGTAATAGCAATCATCAACTTAAATCTTACAATGTTTAAAAAAGGTTACTCAAGAAGACTCTCTTGCCCTACAAGAATGAACAGTATGAACTGGTTTGCTCAATAGATTACATAATCTGTTCATCTATTCCATCACCATCACTTTGGACAACATGGAAAAAATTGAAGTGACATGCTCTAATCTTATTTACAGACCTATACACCCATACATCTAACAAAAGTACAAACCGATAGTTGCGTTTACAGTACCTGATAACTCTTGACAAAAACATGATGAAAACAACAAGGAAGCATAAATATAAGTTTCCATAGCCTATCTATTTCTAAATAAGTGTATTTAGAAGACCACGCCCCTTGTGCAGTGTGGAAAATAATTCATCAGGGCTAACATATAGATATACAACAACTCACACACATTCACACCTATGGGCAATTTAGAGTCACCAATGAACCTACATGTTTTTTGGACTGTGGGAGGAAACCAGAGCATCCAGAGGACACATCTAACACGGGAGAACATGCAAACTTCACACAGAAAGGCCCTCAGGTGGGGATCGAACCCAGGACCTTCTTACTGTGAGGCAATGGCGCTAACCACTGCGCCACCGTGTTGCCCAATTTTACATATTATTATCGTCATTATTCTTATTATTCCCACCTTAACTGAGCTCCAAATCTAAGTTTGGAGCACCGAATTTGTCATATCAGACAAAAAGGTTTATACGTTCTCAGATCAGTTCTTAGCTGGAGTATCACATATGTTTTGGAGCTGATGGTCATCATCAGACATCTCTGTATACAACATGATGCAATGAAGTCCCAAACCTTGTTTGTTGAATTCTTACATTTTTTGGGTCTCTGAACGCTGCATCAACTCTGGAATAAAGAGCATGATGCCTCTGCAGCTCGAGAACCCATTCCTTCATCTCTTCTGTTAACCACAAAATTACGAACAAATTTGTGCAAACGAATGCGGAACCTTAACTATGTGCTTAAGAAAAGTGCTGATCCTTAACTATGTGTGCCCTAATGACTGTAAGATTGAATTCATGCAACTGATTATGTAAGGTTCTCTTTAGCCTCTGCTACCAATTAAGATTACCACAATGTAGATTTAAGCTCTTAGAACTGGTCCTTCTTTAAATTCTTGTAGGAACTCTTATAAAAAATTTGTCATCTTATAAATATAATACAATTTGGATTTTGAATAGATTTAAAGCACCTATTTGACCCCACAGCGTCAAAGAAAGTCTTCAGGAGTGCACCCTGCAGATCAATAAACCTCAACATTCTCCTCAGCAGTTGGAGTCTTTGTTGCCCCTTCTTGTACAGAGCAGCAAAATTATCTGTGCTGTCCAGTCCATTGTTCTGGTGAACCCCCTTATACTTGTAAGATTTAACAATCTCAATGCATAAACCCTAGATGTTCACTGGTGTGGGTGCAGAATGTTGGCGCCTCCGGAAGTCCACCACCAGCTCCTCGGTCTTCCCTGCATTGAGCTGGAGATGATTCCACTGGCACCAGAAGGCAAAGTCCTGAGTAAGTTGTCTGCACTCACTGTCGTCCCCATCAGAGATAAGGCTGACAATAGCAGACTTTCCAGAAAACCTCTGCAGGTGTTAGGTTAATTTGTTGGGGGTGAAGTCGTCTGCAGTGCAGAGGGTAAAGAAAAACGGCGCCAGAAGTATTCCCTGGGGGCCCCTGCGCTGTACATAATGGTGTCTGAATGACACACCCTGGTCCTCACGTACTGTGGACAGTTGGTGAAGTAGTCCAGGATCTACTTTAGTATGTTATAGACATGGGTGTGCAGAAAGCTCTAAATAATGAACATCTCATATTGACAGAACACATGCTAAACTTGCAAAGCAACATGTTAGTCTGACCATATAGCTTATAACTCTGTTGATACATATTGTTGGCTTTATTTAAATCATCAGTGAAAAAAAGGCCAAGGTATTTTATTTCCTTGAACATCAAGAGAGGAATACCAAACAGATAAAACACAGGGAAAACTTTTATTATTTTATTATTTATTATTATTAAAGTAAAGGGAAAACCCCAAAAGCATATTAAGCATCAATCGCAAATAGGTTTAAGATTAAAAAAACTTTACAAATAAAGAAAAAATGATAAGAAATTAGGTTGGCTGATACTGTTCAGTCCTTTGCTAGTTAATATGAAAAAGGGCGGTTTGCATTATATATGTATACGTTACAGTCAATCAAGTAAACAGGCAATAATTTGTATTACCACGTACAGGTAGGTCTAAATGCTAGCAATGCAATGTGTTGTCATGTCAGAAACAATATTCCTTTATGCAATAAACCAGGCAACTAAAGAACATAACACATGGAGTACCTTGTTTGAATAAGGACGAAATATTATCTTCATGATGCGCAAGGTTAAGAATGTACCCTTTTTTTGGGCACAATGTTACCGATCTCTCAAAGTGGGCATGAAAAGCAACACTTCAGCGGGCTGCATGAGTGCACCAGTTTGGAAAAGAGGAATGACATTCCCCTGGAAAAACACAGGATGTCGGCCCCTCATGTCCCCTCATGGAGTCGGTTTCTGACAATTTGGTCAGAAACATGCACAGGAGTAACCCCGATGGAGGTCATTGTAGGGCTCTGACGGTGCTCCTCCTGTTCCTCCTCACACAAAGGAGCAGATACCGGTCGTGCCGTTGGCTTGTTGCCCTTATACGACCCTGTCCAGATCTCCTTGTGTAATGGCCTGTCTCCTGGTTTCTCCTTCACACTCTAGAGACTGTGCTGGGAGAGACAGCAAATGTTCTTGTGACAGCACATATGGCTGTGCCATCGTGGAAGAGCTGGACTTCCTCTGCAACCTGAATGGGCTGCAGGTATTGCCTAATTTTACCAGGAGTGATAAGAGCACCAGCAGAATGCAAAACGTGTAAAATCAGAAGGATCTGGAGAGAAAAATGGTCTGTGGCCACCACCTGCAAAACCATTTCTACCTTGGGGTTGTCTTGTTATTGCTACTCCTGCGCACCTGCTGTCACTTTCATCTGCACCAAAATAGGAGACTTCCCCTAATCTTTTTGAGAAATGTATTTATTAAACTATTGTTTTTGAATTTTTTTGGGGGTCAATGATAAGAGATCAGACTGAACAATGGCGCAGGGTTTCCTCTCCTCTCTTTCCATACAAACTTACACTAATATCTCCTCTCTGAAGCTCAAAATCATAAAGCTGTCAGAATAACTTCAAGGGGTCTTGGAATACCTTGTATAGGAATCCAGAACTCTACTGAAGGTACAAAACACCGACATGCTGGTGTTGAGATCTCAGCCCATTTGAACACCAAATGATGGAATATCTTTTTAAAGAGCATGGTTCCATGCATTAATATGTGTCCAACTGTGTGTGTGTCTGAGGTTGCATGCATAGTTTCCACAGTTGTGGACGTGCAGGGTTGGGTGGTTGACATGGGCAAGGCCCTGGGTTCCCACAGCCTCTGTAGAGGCAGTCTCCACTGTGCTATCAGGGTCAGTCTCCGGCTCCCCCAAGTTCCTCAAAGTTACCCCCTCCCTCTTCCCCTGACGTCAATTCTGACCTGATAAGGGGGTCCACCATAGTAAGGGGGGTTGTAGGGACAAGGTGGAAGAGGGGGAGGTTACACTAACAAAGCAAAGTCAAGGATTAAATCAGAGATAGATAATAGTGAAGAGCTTGGAGACTCTTTTTTCCAAACCTCACCGCCTCTGAATTCCTTCTTTCTTTTGTACTCGTATTTTTCTCTTTACTACTCTGTCCTGGAAACTGTGTTCTGTCAATGTGTACATCATTAAGTATTTTTGCATAGTCGAATCTATTTGTCAATTCTTTAGCTCTTAATTATTATTTTGTTTATAAAGGTTTAGACTGAAACCAGTATATTTTACTGCAGTGTTTTTTGTAAAGGCAGAATAAATACATTACAAATAAACAAATAGTAAGCAAAACATTTACATTTATGTTTGCAATATTTACTATTTACACCGATCATTTTATAATCTATTGATGCAGTTAACACAGTGCTTTGCATTTTGAATTGACAACTTCATAAATCGGCTTTACATTTTTTTCTCAGATAAATGGAACAAGCAGTGGAACAAGACAGTAATTGAAATTATAACAGTTTGTTTCTTTTGAAGAAGTTAAACTCTCTACGGAGGATTTGGGAGTTAAGGAGTGTTCTTGTTTATGGTTTATATTGTACTGTATTCTAAATATTATAATACATTAGTTTCCTATTTTCATTTATAATTCTTGTTGTTGTAATTTTTTTGTTGTAATGCCTTTAACAGGGCATTGCTAAAAAGAGAACTCTCTGTTGGTTACCCCTGTTTAAATGGGTTAAATAATAAAACAATAATAATGATTTCATTTTTTCAGTTTATCCAGTGTCTCAATAGTAACATGGTAGCTTGGTACCAAAATGTTGACTCTGTTTACCTAGTGGATGTTTGCCCAGTATATGGAATTAGTAGAAGGGAAATTTAATACTTTAGTAGTGTAATGTATGCTCTACAAAAACTAGAAATATAAACTAGAATATAAAACTAGATTAATTATTTTATTGGTAA
>JAVQJS010009576.1:0-17328 GCA_036024795.1 Galaxias rostratus | reverse complement strand
GTGTGTGTGTGTGTGTGTGTGTGTGTGTGTGTGTGTGTGTGTGTGTGTGTGTGTGTGTGTGTGTGTGTGTGAGACCGCTATCATGTGTGTCTCTGCTGGAGACATGTTGCGACTGGCCTCTCCAGTGCAGCTTCCTGGGCCCCCTGTGCTACTTTGCCTCGCTCAGTTCTGTCCTGTACGAGCTGCAGCCAAGCAGAATAACAGGCTTAGGAAAGTGTGAGCCATTGTTTCATTACATCACAGATCTCCACTCTTTTGCTCCTGTTGGCCAAAATGTCTCCACAACAAGTCAGCCCACCTTATGTTAACACAGCCACAGAGCTCTTAAGGTCTCCATGATGGCTTTTTTCCTTTCACCTACACCTCACTGTAGTTTGTGACGATGCTCTGTTCAAATCGTTTGTTTTAATGCACTCGAGTGTGCATATTACTTTACTGCGTGTATTAATAGCACATAGATGTTACAATAATGCATAGGGCACCTTTTTTTTTTTTGGGTCATCAAAGCCAGACCTTTGTCACACACACATCCTTTTTTCCTAAGGACTCCAATAATTGGCATCTTTTCCAAATGTCGCAATGTGCAGTACATCATATTGTCCTGCAGAAGGCATCGTAGGAACATGCTGATGTCAACATAATCTGAATCAACCAGATTTATATGAAACACAAAAAATCTCCATTCTGCCTTTCAGGGCCTTCTTAAACCACAGATATTATATATTTTTGGTAGCAGTTAAAGATATGCTATTCTTACCATGTAATACGAATTTAATAATTAGTTTGATGTTGTCTGTCTTGTTGTGTTAGAAGTCTGATCAGCAGGTTTAAGTACAGGTCCATGCAGGAATGTGTTTCATTGCTTTTTGTTGTTCAATCTGCCATGCTGTACAACTGAGGCACAGCTCACACCATAACAGGTCATGCATGCAGCTGTCCCTTGCTCCAATGATGTCCTCACTGAATGTGAACTATTGTGTATACTGTTGTTAGAAATGCAATTAACAAACGTTCACTCCATTCCTGTCACCACTGTTCTCCTCTTTCTTCCTTGTTATTTCCTGCTCCTCCTATAATCCATTGATCTTCCCTTTGTGCGTCTTTTCTTTTTTTCCTTTTTCTGCCAAAACAAAACTCACTTCACATCCCTGTATTCCTCCTCCTCTGCCACCCTTCCCACCATCAAATTGCTCCCCTCCTGTAAACTACCACCTCTCCCCAACACATACTTTTCTCTTTACTCTCTGCTACCTGGACTGCATGCCACAAAGGAGGACAAAGTGGTTAGCATCTTTTATGCGTACTCTCTGTGCTGTGGATTTATCAAATGTGTCCCCACAAAAAACGATCTATAGGCTGCATTCCAATCCAGAAACTAACTCTCGCCCTATTGTCCCTTTGCAGCCTTTAAGAGCACTTTATAGGCATGATGTCGGTCGTTAAAGTTAGTTATCAGGAGTGGAAAGCAATACCTTTTCAGGCTTTGAAAGTCCAGGGATAAAGAGTCGATACGGGAAAATGGAGGTGAGCAGGTTACTGGATTGGAAAGTGGACAAGGTGTACAAACCCATTGATGGATTAATGACTCCACCGACCAGAAGAGCCTCTGACAGTTCACACAGAAGCCTGATCTAAACTGGATGCTGCTGCCTTTCACTCTCCAAAGCCAGGCTGCCTGGCCCGAGAAATGAGGGGCCATTTTAGCTTGAGTTGTTCTTTCCAAGGTGTACAGTTTGACTAATTCTACATGCATTGTCTGTCTCCTCCCAATGCAAAAGTGTGTCATAGTGGACAGGGTAAGGCCTGATGGGTTATGGAGTTTCTGCATGGGATCACTTCTGTAGTTCCTCTTCCACCCCTAAGCTTTAAGTGGGCTTCGGTACAAGCATGATCTGTGCTAGGCTGTCTTGACATCCCTTAATCGTGAAAACCCTTCACCCCTTTTCCTGTGGCTTCGGGCATGACAGTGTCATGTGGGCAACATTAGCTATTTTATGGTTGGAAAAAATGTGGTTGGGTTATTGGATTTTGGTGGGCACTCACGACATGCACTTTAATTTGACAGAAAACCCCTTGTATTGAATGCAGAGTGAACGCACCCTCATGCCCGTGCATGCTTTTGTCTGCCTGTGTTCTTGGGAAGAGACCTGCCTTGCCACTGGGACAGGGGAGGGTACTAAGGGTACTACATTTGAATTCAGACTACGGCCGAGCTCCCGTTGCACTTGTTCACTCAAAGCTCAGTTAAAATGATGAAGGGGCAATAGATTGCAAGTTTTTGTGAGTGTTGAACCAGGAGGGAGGGTTTCTGGGTGCATTGCAGTCTCTGAACAATGTCTGCGGTAGACTCACCAACTGTTACTGTGAGCCCCTGCCACTGTTAGCATCTATTAAGAGAACCGAGTCTTATCCAAGACTACATATAGTTGCCTGGTGATGAAAAGAAAACCCATAGAAGCTTGTCTAGATTAACCCTGTCTGTCCTGTTTATGTATTAGGTGCATTTGTGAAATCCTGATTCTTTAATCGTCTATATTATCAACCTCTGATATGTGGTGTTTCACTTGTCTTAGTATTTATTTCAAAGGGATTTATAAAGCAGATAATTGCATTACAACTGTAACCATAACTGTACGTAGGTAGGCCTTTAATTGGGCAAGAAAAAAAGTAGCAAAATCAATTAGTCTACTAAAAGCATTAGAATGTTTAAACTCAAAACATTGTTCTATGGTCGCTCCAGTGCAATGGAGACTGATTTGCTTGTGCTCTAGGTTACGACTTTTCCCAGGGTTTGTTTCCGTGTGCGTACGTCAACTCCAGATGGAACAAAACCAGATCCCTCTGTGGTGGAGGGGTGGATCCCTGTGGTGAACAGGCAGGGGCCGGGCCCTAGAGCACACATACACACACCCACAGGCGCGCCACTCCAATACCGTACTACATGAGATGATATGAATAGAGTAAAGCCCACAATGCGCTCCTGTTGTATACACATGCTCAGGACGTTGGTCACTTGGTCACGCACCAGTTTAACCATGTACTCAACCCCGCCAAATCTTTATGGAGCATCGTCCACCAAGTGGCTCTCTGTTAGCACAGCCGACTCCCTCCGCTGATCTATGGCCTCATTGAAGCAGAAAGGAGTGATCAGTAGGTCTTTTGTGGTCCTCCCTCTTCCCTCCCTTCAGGATTTACTCGTCCCTGAGCAACGGCAGTGTTGGCCAGGCCTTCGCCTCGTATGTCATCTGTCAGGGCTGGTGTACCGAGCACGCTCACTCAACACTTTCTCTACATCCCCCCCCCCCCCACACACACAGGCTCTAACATCTATTTCATCAATTTAAGGGAAAGCTGACGTTTACGGAATTCCAAGCTATACACGTCGAGTCATTCCCGACGTCTCCGAACCCAGTTGTCGGCTGAGCTACGGCCGCAGGGCCTGCCATGGCCGTTTTGTCAACAGATGGATGGGGTGGTAAACCAAAGGGGGCTGTGTGGGACAGGAAAGGGCCCCCGTCCTGATGAATGGCAGCTGTACAGCGCATTGATTTGTCAAGCCAAGGTGTCTGGCTTAGCTGAGCCGGTATTATGGAGGGAGAGCAGACAGGTAGTTAAGGCAGGCGTGTGAAGGAGGTCGAGGCCTCAAGCCAGAGTGGAAAACCTCTCTACTTGTTCAGACGTTCGTGCCATGGCTGTTCTTTTTCATTTTTGTTCTTCTATCTCTCTCTCTCTATCCCTCTTGCTCGCTTTCTTTTTAAGCAATTTTGCTTCCATAGAGGGGCACGTTTCTTTTTCGGCAGAGGGGGGATAGCGATAATACATGCCAGCGATGGCATTACTCATTCTCTAGCCAGACACACATGTATAAACATGCTCGCTGACACAGTCGCAATCACACTCCTCTCACCCACAGGCGGTCACCCACGCATGTCCAGGCAAAAAAGCTTTCATAGATTCACAAACACACACACACACACACACACACACACACACACACACACACTCTCACACGCGCGCACATACACACACACACACACACACACACACACACACTCACACACGTGTGCACAGACACACCATCGCACTCGCCACATTGCGCTCCACAGGATGCGGTGAGATGAACCCGAGGTGACACTGGAGTGGGCTGCCTGTGGAATAAAGCTGATTGGCCCTCTTCTAGTGCTGGCCACACTCTGCTCTAACCAAGGATACCTCAGCGAGGAGGACCTTTGGCACATGGGATGCACACCTTGACACACATTGGGGATCGGGAGGATTTGTATGGGCAGTATTGCACTGACACGACACTACTTATACACAAAACCACACACACACACATACAGAAACAATCCCAGGATCCCATCCTTCTCCTACACTCTATCCAGGAACATAAAGCAGAGTCCACCACAGGATTATATATTGTGCGTATGCGTGTGTCTTCAGAGAACAACAAACAGGTTTTAGTGCCCCACATTTCATATTACGTATGTGCTTTTTGTTTCCAGCGTAGGCTTAAGAGGCTGAACACATGTGTGCCTTTAGAAGGTGAGAAATGCTTTTAATGTCTTTCCTTCGTCGGGCATAGCATTGGACAGTATTCCCTTGTGTGCGTGCTGCAAAAAGATCTCATTCAAGGATTAATCCTTGGATTACAATTTCAACTTCCTCACATGGCAATGGCCAGGATGCTAATGGACATAGTTAAATTGCAGCGACAGCATAGACAGTGTGTTGAGTATTGAAATGTTTCAAAAGCAACCAATTAAGAATTAACCTGTGTATAATTAAGTGGACACTCTCTTGCTTAAAGTACACAGAAATCATCTCTCACTCATGTATATATTCTCAAATTGATTCCTGTAGTTATTGCATTTTTAACCTGCTCAAGTCTTCTACCAATGCCTTCCAGGAGAAAGTTTTTTTTAAGTCAGATGCTGGTAGTATTGCAGGCCAGCATTGTCTTCTGGTGATTTCTGATGAGTTGAATAATGGTGAGGAGCTGTGGGGATTATCAGCGACCACTAATCTGTTGTCCTACGGTCGGTAGAGAGAGAGAGAGAGCGAGAGAGAGAGAGGAAAATAGAGAGGAGGAAATAGAAAGTGGGATAGGGATACGGAGAGAGGGAGTGTGCCGTTGGGTGTTTGCCCGACAGCTGTGGGCCGCGCGTAGATTAGTCGGGACATGCGCCAACTGGGATTCAATCAGGGCACCATGGATGTAAGCTAAAAGCTACCTGCTAACTTGCTGCTAACAATAAGCAACCGCCATGGAGTGTACGTTGTCCAGCCATTCTTCATATTGAAACGGTTATGATTTCAACTGAATCCAAATACGCGTAGCGAAATGCACGGGACGGCGGTACCCTCTCCGCCACAACGGATTTATTAATAAAGATAAACCCCCTGGATTATATATTCTAAAGGGCATACATCCTTTTGCGTTGGGAAGGGAGGTGACTTTCAATAGCTATGGCGACATGTGAGTATTGTTACTGGTGTGTGTACTGGACTGTCGACCTATGTAGGCTTTTCATGATGCCATCCTACATTTTTCTCACCTGGCCTCTAAATCTTAATCCAAGAGCATGCTCTATTGAAAAACCTATTTTATTTATATTTTTAATTTATTTTACCTTTAGAGAGAGATACAGATACCCTAAGCCCATTACTTAACTTTATCCTCTAGCAGTATCTTGAACTATAGAGTTATAGAATTGATCACCTGCACATTTACTAATCCTTAAAAGAGGGCTATCTGTTGTCTTTAGAATACACTTCTGGTCTGTTCTACCCCAGCCCCATTTAACTGATAAGAATTAACTTGCAGCATGGCCTCCAGGCTTCAAGTGGTCTTTAATATTTTAGCAACTGTAACCAGTGAGGGGTGAGATAAGAGAGGGAGGTACAGTATTTTGGGAAACCTCCTTTACTATTCTCAAAGATTAGATGTGGCCAATTCCCTGTCAAAAGACTTCATAAAAAAGCATCAGCATTGAGGGTCCAATTATGTGCCACGAAAAGCTTCCCACGGAGATATCCTGTCTACTTCAGTGCCAAGGAATTAGTCCCTGTGCTCCATAAATGTTTGCGTGTGGGTGCACATAAATAACACATTTCAATATTTTTTTCTGTAAAAAAGAAACATCTAGAATGTTTATTTAAAGTGTCAGTGCAGTGTCACACTTTAGCTATTTTATTTCAGTTTCAGTCTTTTTGCATCCATATATTGTGTGGTATTCTAAGTGTGTGAGTGTTCTGCACCTGCGCACAGCACACAGTCTCTTCAAACTAACCTTTTTGTATTCATTCCCCTGTAGGTAATGTGGGTATGCAACCTGTGCCGTAAGCAACAGGAGATCCTCACAAAATCGGGAGAATGGTTTTCAGAGCCGGGGGCACGCCGGCCCGCCAACCTCGGCCCCGGCCTGAACAGCCCCTCCTTGGGCGGTGACGCGCTCAGGGACAGGAAGCTCTTGCGCTCCAGGTCCCAGGCCCCACCCAGCAGCGCTAACGCGGGCCCACAGCCCCCTGCAGGTGTGGCTGGCTCCTGGGGTGCCGCCGACACCATGCCGGCCTCCCGCTCCCGAAGCGAGCCACCTCGAGACAAGTAGGACTCATACTCACACGGCTTCACTTAGAAGTCCTTACGAGCGTCCTGACCTTTTGAACTCGCTACGTCTTTTGTTAGGACTTAGGGCAGGTTTGAGAAGCTTCCCTTTGATGTGCAGTGTATGGGCGGCAGCACTTTGATTGCTTAATCCCCAGGGGTCAGAAATAGATTTGTGCTTTAAGTGTCTTAGCTTTATCACATTATCTTCATATGAAGGGTTTGGTTAATTCTCCTTGTTTGAGTCCACTCATCATTTCTACTCATTTAAACTATTAGCTCTTTTTGTTAATTACAGTAGCTTAGATAAAAATGCTACAGCCTTCTCTCCCTTCTTTTTCCTCAGGAAAAGGCCGGTGTCCCTCCACGAGCAGAACGGTAAGCCAGGCGTGGGGCGCGGCAGCGGCCGAAGACCCCCGGGGAAGCAGCTGTCCCACGAGGAGCGCTCCGCTCCTGGGGAAAGAGTCGGAGAGCGACGATCCAATGGCCGCCACCTGGAGAAGGTCCACTCGGAGGACTACCAGGACCGAGAGGAGGAACCCCACCGGAGACGCCCAGAGGATGAGGAGCGTGAGCGGGAGCAGAGGGAACGCCAGCGACGCGAGGAGGAATTCCAGACCCGCTACCGGAGCGACCCCAACCTGGCGAGGTATCCGGTGAAGCCCCAGAAGGAGGAGCAGGAGATGCGCATGCACGCCAAGGTGTCCAAGGTCCGCCACGAGCGCCGCCACAGCGACAACGCCATCAACGAAGTGGGCCTGGGGCCTGGGGAAGGAGGAGGAGGAGGAGGAGGAGGCAACACAGGGGAGGTGCCTGAAAACCGCCTTGGGAGGAGGGGAGGAGCAGGAGGAGGCAGTGGTGGTGGGGAGGCCGAGCGGAAAGCCCTCCTGGATAACCACCGTGCCTTCTCCGTGGATAGGACCGTGGGGGGTGCAGGGCCCCAGCCCGCGAGCGGTGGCCCTCGGTCAGGCCCCCACCCTGGGGGACAGACGCTGCCTGACCGGGCCGGCAGCAAGGGCCACCTGGAGCCCAACACAACACGGACACCCAGGGAAAAAGGCGGGGAGAGCCTGCTGCGCAAGGACTCGCAGAGCTCGGACCAGTCAGAGTCGCTGCGGCCGCCCCCGCCGCGGCCTTACAAGAGCAAGCGTGGCGTCAACAAGAGGCAGATGTCCATCAGCAGCTCAGAGGAGGAGGGCGGCTCCACGCCCGAGTACACCAGCTGTGAGGACGTGGACATGGAGAGCGTCAGCGAGAAAGGTCAGGCCCCACAGCTGTGGTCACTCTGCTAGTGGCGCCCGCGCTGCCGCTAGTTGGTGCGACTCTCGCTGTGTCCCTTCATAGCCACCCGGGCTCTTTGGAGCTCATCCCATGCCTTTTTGCTTGACCCACGCAATTTCCTTTGGGAACTCAACTTTTTTTCTTCAATTGTTTTGCTTTTTGATTATTCTTTTAAGTTTATCTCACACTTACATTTCTTCCTCCATTCCTGGTGGGTTGTGTCAGAGAGAGCATAGTTTAGCATTAGTTGCGATGGATGGTACAATATGATGACTGCTAATGATATTTGGTCGTATTATCAGAATCTCCGAGCTAGTACTTAAAATCTAGTGATTGTCTTCATTTTTAGAGTTAAGTTCAAAGTCTCACTCTTGTTATTTACTATGCCTTTCCTTGAATCATTTTGAACAGCCTAATTCATTTTTTGCAAATCACTTCTTTTCTGTCTTAACGGTGGGCTAAGCAATGGATGTAGCTCCCTTGCCAGGGTATCGTTCCCTGTGCCATCTCCACCTCAGCGCAGTGGATAAACCCTAGTCCAGGCTGTTTAGAAAGTTCCTGTGATTTAACCCGGCAGATTTGCAGTGGAATTGGGTCAGCGGCGCGTTCCTCTATATAATGCTTCTCAAAGCACCCGTCATAGATCAGGGAGGATAAGACACAATCTGGATGAGGGTGGTGACCGCATGTTCATTTTTGGCCACCTTGCTCCCCTTGCTCCTCACCATGTTGACACCCACAGTTTTGCAACCCAACTCTTGGCTCGGCAAGCAATGCTAAGCTAGGCTAAGCTACGATAGCTGTCTCAAGAGGAAGCCCAATTTTGGTCTGTGGCCTCATATCCTACGGTCGCAGATGTTTCATTCCAGATTACTGGACTCCAGGACTGTTAATGGCTGGCTGGTGTGGGATTATTGGCCCTCTTAGAGGTTCTTTAGCCGGGCATGGAGACAGAATGTTGTTTTTTAACTCAATCCTTCGTTCACTGAGAGAAAGAAAGACAGATCTTGTGTTTGCAGGACAGTCTACATAGCAGCATTTGCATCAAGTCTTTGACACTGCGTTGTAAATGTCCTGTGAGACACGCAATTGAAATTGTATGGAGCCTGGATGAATAGCGGCCTTAAAAGGGCGGAGACTGGTGTCACGTTTCCACTTCAGGTCCCCTACCTCCTCCTAACTTATGCTTTAGAGAGACGGTGTATGCCATGGACCACACCCTGCCTACACGCTGTTATGGGGGGACATGGACGACAGCTTTATGGATGCAGTCCGGAGGTCAAAGGAGACCGTAAAACTTGCTCGGGTCATTTTGTCTAACGTAAAGCATGGTTGAGGGCTCGTCTGTGTGAATACTTTCCAGGTGTAATGGAAAAGAAGACTCAAGGGTTTAAGAGCTTGTGGACAGCTCTATGAAATTAAGGATCTATTTAGAGGCAACGCGGGATTGATTTTGTTGTTAAAGGATGCGCTTACGGTAAGGGGAGTGGGAGGTTTCAGTCAGTGTTACCAGTCCTCTTCCTTAGGGGTGTGAAGTACAGGGAATTAGAGGTTGTAGTGTCTGTTAGTGTGTGTGTGTGTGTGTGTGTGTGTGTGTGTGTGTGTGTGTGTGTGTGTGTGTGTGTGTGTGTGAAATACGACTCTCAGTGCTCTGATGTATTCCAGAGCTCATCTCCTTATCCTATCAAATCGCCCCATCCGTCTTAGGTCATCAATTACTTCATCCTGACACTTGCTATCGATCGGCTGAAATGGGTTTGGACGGATGGAAATGTCACCGATGTGTGAGCAGTTTGGACAGGACAGGTTTGAATAGGACATGTTTGGACAAACAGAACAGGACATGTTTCAACAGGACATGTTTGGACAAACAGAACAGGACATGTTTGGACAAACAGAACAGTTTGTACAGGACATGTAAGGACAAACAGGCATTTATATATATATAGAGAGAGAGAGTATTTATTTTTGTTAAGATATGGAGCACATAGTGTCTCTCTCATGGTAGACGTTAGATGTCAAAAGCTTTTAGGTTAGATGTTAGGGATAGTAGTTTTAGGTTAGATGTTAGGGTTAGTAGTTTTAGGATGGACGTCAAGTTTAGTAGTTTAAGGTTAGATGTTAGGGTTAGTGGTTTTATCTTAGGTGTTGGGTTTAGTAGTTTTAGACTACACGTTAAAAGATTTTAGGTTAGACATTAAAAGGTTTTAGGTAAAACGTTAAAAAGTTTTAGGTTAGACATTGGGGTTAGTAGTTTTATCTTAGACATTAAAAGGGTTTAGGTCAGACGTTAGGGTTATTAGTTTTAGTTTAGACATTCAAAGGATTTAGTTTAGACGTTAAAAGGTTTTAGGTTAGACGTTAACAGGTTTCAGGTAGGACGTAAAAAGATTTTAGGTTAGAAGCTATAAGATTTTAGATTTGACGTTGAGAGTTGGTAGTGTTAGGTTAGACAATGGGGTTAGTAGTTTTAGATCAGGGTTAGTATTTTTAGGTTAGATGTAAAGTGTTAGTAGTTTTAGTTTAGACGTTATGGTTAGTAGTTTTAGGTTAGATGTAAAAGGTTAGTAGTTTTAAGTTAAATGTAAAGTTAGTAGTGTTAGATTAGGCGTTAGGGTTGGTACTTTTAGGTTAGACATTAGGGTAAGTCATTTTATATTAGACGTTAGGGTTGGTAGTTTTAGGCTACAAGATATAAGGTTTAAGGTTAAACGTTAAAAGGCTTTAGGTTAGATGTTATGGTAAGTAGTTTTATCTTAGACGTTTAAAGGCTTTAGGTTAGACGTTAATAGTGAGTAGTTTTAGGTTAGAAGTTAAGAGTGAGTAGTTTTAGGTTAGACGTTAAAGGGTTTGGTTTTGGGTAAGACGTTATAGTTAGTAGTTTTAGATTAGATGTAAAGGGTTAGTAGTTTTAGGTTAGACATTATGGTTAGTAGTTTATGGTTAGACATCAGGGTTAGTAGTTTTAGGTCAGACATTATGGTTAGTAGTTTATGGTTAGACATCATAGTTTTAGATTAGGGTTAGTAGTGTTAGGTTAGACATTGGGGTTAGTAGTTTTAAGTTAGTAATTAGGAGTTGGACACAGTTAGGGTTATAGTTAGGGTTAGGACATTTCTATTGAAGGCATAGGCATAAGCGATAACCTAAAAAAGTTCTGTCAATATATCATATAATACTGTCAAGTATTTTTGTAAAGTAATTTTCAGATTAGGCATTACCTTTGACACGCCACGTTAGGGTTATCGGTAATAGGTTAGATGTTAGGGTAGACACAGTTGTAGAGTGTCTCTGGTGATAGGGTTAGGGTTAGGGGTTAGAGGTTAAAGGTTAGATGTCAAGGTTAGGATTACACGTGTAGAATGACTCATGGTAGGGTTTGGGGTTGTAGTTTAAATGTGAAGATTAGATTTACACTCGTAGAGTGTCTGTCACGGTAGGGTTTGGGGTTGTAGGTTAGATTTTGGGGTTAGACATGTGCAGAGTCTCTCTTGGTAGGGTTAGGGGTCATAGGTTAGATGTTAGGGGTATACATATAGAGTGTCTCTCATGGTAGCATTAAGGTTATGGATTATAGTTTAGAGGTACTTTATTTTTGTTTACTCTTACTTTGTACAGCGTCATTGAGTGTTTTGAAAAGCGCTTTATAAATATAATATATTATTATTATAGTTATTATTAATGTTATACATGTAGTGTCTCACGGTAGGGTTAGGGTTTTTTGGGTGAAAGGTTAGGGTTAGTCTAACGGATTTAGAGTTTCTCTTATGGTAGGATCAGGGGTATAGATCATAGTTTAGGGTTAGGGTTAGTGTCTCATGGGTTAGGTTAGGGGTCATAGGTTAAGGTTAGGGTTATACATTTAGAGTGTCTCTCGTGGTATAGGTTAGGGGTCCTAATTTGGGGATCGTCTTATCATGGTAGAGGTCTGTGTCTAGACGTGCCTCTGTTCCCCCTTAGCTCTGATCTGATAGTAGGAATGCAGATAGAGCAAGCCTGAACACAGATCTTGCCAAAGCACTGATCTAGGACCTGCCCCACCGCTGCATTCTCTCTGAACTGAGAACCCAAACTGGATCTCCTCGATGCCGGCGTGGAAGACCAACCCCATCAGAGATAGTTGCTAGGCGCCAGGACCAAATAGTGGTGGCAATGTCAAAGCAGCTGAGTGTGTGTGACACTGTGTGTAAGTGAGAGAGTGTGTGCGTGAGAGAGAGAGAAAGTGTATGTGGGAGTTTGAGTGTGTGTGTGTGCGTGTGTGTGTTTGTAAGCAGCACTCCCAGAAGACCTCCTCACTCTCACACTATCATTAGGGAGGCGGGACAATAGTCACACACTGTGTGTGTGTGTGTGTGTGTGTGTGTGTGTGTGCGTGCGTGTTGGAGAGAGAGAGGGAGATAGAGAGAGAGAATAAGAAGAGTGAAGAGCCTACAAGTGCCCTCGACAGACGAGGGGGAGGTTAGTGTGTGTGTGTTGTGTGCCTCTCTCTCTGTTAGTGTGTCTGTGTTTGTGTGTACGTGGGTCTCTCTCTCTCTCTGTTAGTGTATTTCTGTGTGTGTGTCTCTGTGTGTTAATGTATCTGTGTGTGTTGTGTGTGTGTGTCTGTGTTAGTGTATCTGTGAATGTTTGTGTGTGTGTGCGCGTGTGTGCTAGTGCCTCTCTGTGTGTTAGTTTATCTGTGTGTGTGCTTGTGTCTCTGTGTGTTAGTGTATCTGTGTGTGTGTGTGTTTGTGTGTGTGTTTGTGTGTGTGCACGCTAGTGTGTGTGTGTGTGTGTGTGTGTGTGTTCAGTATCTGATCTCCTGCTGCTTCTCCTTTCACCCCGCTGACTAATGACCTATACCCCTCCCCCGCTCGCCCTCCTCAGCCTCTCTCACGCCACCACACCCCCCCGCACACACACACACACACACACACACACAGCTAGCCGTGGGGGAAGGGTGAGGGAGAGAGGGGGAGGACTGAGCGACCATCACAGGTCTTTACATTATCTGCATCACTGAATAAGACAAAAGAGCCCCCTGCCTGTCGCCCCTCACACACACACACACACTCACACACCCCTCCCCCCATGTTGGTGAGTGTGAGTGATGTGGGGGAGGGGCTGTGACGTCACTGAGGAGGAGTATTTCTGCTGGCCTCTTTGACGACTCGTCCGTCTCTAGCTCCTTTCTTTCTCTTCCCTCACTCCCTTTCTTTTCTGCTTCCTCGATTTGTCAGACCTTTCTCCCTTCTCCTATCACCAACCTGTTGCTCCTCTTCCTCTTTCCATCTCCACCTGTCTGTCTGTCTGTCTGTCTGTCTGTCTGTCTGTCTGTCTGTCTGTCTGTCTGTCTGTCTGTCTGGCTATCTGTCTGTGGTCCCGTCTGACTGACAGTCTGTCTGTAACAGTATAGTCACTGTACATTGTATAAACAGCTGATGACCTCACACTTCATGAACCAACACACACACACACACAGAGTCTTATCAGCAGGCCTGTCTCAGGCTGGATCAGGTGACAGTGTCCCTGGGTCCGCTATGAAAGATGCTGACAGATGGTTCTACAGGCCCGGCCGGCCCTAGAGAACAACACAGAACTTTACAGAACCCCACATTACTCTACCAACCCACACAGCCCTAGAGAACCACACATGAACCAACATATTCCCATTAGCTCACATATAACCCCACAGAACCAGCATCTTATGCTTCCCAGCTTAGTTTGGATGTGACGCTGGCTCTGAAGAAAATTTCTTCAACCCACTATAGATCACAATAATTTACAGGAACACAATTTACTTAACTCACTTCCAATAACAACAGTATACTTTTTTTTAAAAGATCCCAACACAAATTACCTAATGACTTCTAATTGTAGAAAGATTTCGGATACATTAAGACATCATAAAGGTTGGACAGAGGAAAAGGTGGAAATGATTACAACTATGATTACTCAGAAGCTCAACTGAAGGGAATATGTTTGATGGGCAAAACTTTTACTTCATTATAACTTGGGTTTTTAATTTTTTTAAACACACTTCTAGGTAATTAATACTTACGAAAAACTTTCTGCAAAGGGGACGGTTTTAGAACTCGCTATTCAGCAGGAATGATCTCTTGAATTCCATCCACGTGGAGCATAATGTGTACGTAGACAATGAAAACTTCGCACTAAGTTTGGATTGTACTGCCCTCCAGTGGCCAAAACTTGAACTGAAACCATTTGCCTTGTAGCCTGTGGTTAACGTTAATAACTACAACTAAACACCACAGAAGTCATTGTTCAGAGGAGAATGAATATAATAAATATAAATATATATTGCCAGGGCACTGTAATTAAACGTTCATACATAATCAAACTGTCAATCGATACAATGATTGTCAACTCCAACCGCAACAATGTTGTCTTAACGGGACATAATTCACTGCTCGGCAACTCGCGCTGGGTAGCGTTTTGAAACACTTCGAATTATCACAAATATGAAAAAAATGTGTTGGTCTGGGCTTGTTCAGTAATTCGAATGTGAACCTTGTATCATAACAAATACATGTCAACATCTACAGAGCTCTTGTTAATTCAAATTTTGCTTTCAAAGTGCGCATATGTTCTTGCTTTAACATTCTTAACTTCAGCAGTTTTATTAAACAAAGTATGTTTTTGTAAATATCAAACCACTGCTTTACTAATGTAAGCATTTGTTCTTAAATCATGGACAATTTCTTCTTTCCAAATACCTACTGTTAATAACATCATATTTTAATTGAATAATTCGCCTCTGCATTGTGCTCAATGGTGAACGCTGTTTTTAAAAGCTTTATTTTGGTTGAAAACGGATTTTGCCGCGCATAAAGTCTTAAAGTCCTCTTGCCTACCGGTTACCATACTTTTTCAAACTTAGATTAATTTAGAAGTAAACCCCTGTACCCGCATGACCTTAAGTGGAATATGCGATCCGTGAACAATTATTATTTAAAATGGCTGCTATATACTTTACTTGTGTTGCAACTATCTTGAATTTAATCCGTCAGTGGAGGCCTTTAATCTCTGAACAGTCCAATATCTTTGAAAGTTTCCCAGAAAAAAAAAATCAATCTTAGGCAAAGGAAGCACTGCTCTGTTAAGGTTTTCCGTGCCTTCATTTCTACAAAACAACTCAAACAAACGCCATACTAGTATTTGAGTTGCTAATAATTTATATTAAATACGTCGGTTGGGGCCTCTGAACTCTCAGTATTTTTTTTTTAAATCGATCCCATGCAGACAAAAAACTGGTCACTCCTAGTTTTCCTATGCCTTCACTTCTCCAGGACCGCAGAAAAACACATAATTGTCCAGTGTTGCAGTATAGTTAGTTTTGGTTGAAATCCATAGAGCAAGACATATTTTAATTGTTTGATTTAAATGTATGGTAATGCCAGTCAGTTTGCCTACTATTACATGGCCTTATACCACATTGAATTTTGCTATGCTGATTGAATGTGATGCTCATCGGTAACGTTGACTGTACCTAGATACATAAAAAGGTAACCTAGACTCTTCAGCTGAGTCATTTTAAGTACGCCAATTATGGCAGTTTATAATATATTAATGATCAGCGGATTTGAATTATTTTTTCCTTATTTGGAATACTTCTGCTTATGAAGAACTATGCATGATAGTGTTTGAGGTATCAATTGCCATAATGCGGACCTTTTTGTTTTGCTCTATGACCACCAAAGCAGTGGTTTCCTTAAAAATTGCGTTGAGTGGCATGATCAGCAGTTGTGACCAGAATGCGTCCCTGATAATTCACAATGCATTAAGAAAACAAGCAAACCAGTTTATTAGTCCGATGGTTTATTGACTTTGGTGCAGGGTTGCAGATCAGATTACAAAAATGAGCAGATTGACTACTCATAGAGAGGTAAATACAAGATCAATACAATACCAGATCATCATCGTAATGATAAATTAAATATAGGCTATGATATAGGAGTTTATTGGGCAGAGAACTTTGAATTGTGAAATAGAAATTGGGCCAGAACTATGGTGGCCAGGCAGGAAAAACGAAATGGACATTAAAGTTACAGTGCATCTTGAAAGTATTCAGTGCTTCAAATTTTCCACAATTTGTTATATGGCCTTATTACAAATGTAATGTAAACCCAGTCAGACAAGTTATCGATATCGATTATTGTATGCACAACAGTTAATTAAAAAAAGTAAATGAGCATGCAACTAACAAACACAGGTCTAGTATTTATGCTAAGCTAGGCTAACACAATTTACCTTACCTAAATAAGAGTTTTTGGACTTCAGGACGGCCAATAATCATTAGACTGATAGGGATTTCTCGTCTCAGTGCAGAAACTTAAAACCCTTTAGAGCATTTACTTTTCCTATTCTCACACTTATATTCAATGTGGCGTAAGAAGCGTGCAAGTTTTAAGTTAGCAAACTTTTATGTTTACACTTTTCTTTTGCGCATGGGCATTATTGGTTTTTTTTGCAACAGGAAATATTTGGGACATACATATACCACCTGCCAGACTATTAATAAGAGATGTCATATCTGAATTACCATTGCAATGTTCAGATGGGTTTCCTCCCTCAGTCCAAAAACATGCAGGTTAATTGGTGACTCTAAATTGTCCATAGGTGTGAATGTGTGCGTGAGTGGTTGTATGTCTATGTGTTAGCCCTGCGATGGATTGGCAATCCGTCCAGGGGGGACCCTGCCTCTTGCCCGAAGTCAGCTGGGATAGGCTCCAGCCCCCCTGCGACCCTGCATAGGATAAGTGGTTCTGATAATGGATGGATGGATGAAATGGGTTCCAATATCCATTTCTGACCGGCTTTACAGGTATCTCCTCCATCTTGTTTGAGACCAGACTGGGCTGCCTGCGGGATGAGATCCCTGCAGACACGCTGCGTTTCATCGCTGCCACCAACGAAATGCTCACGCTGTCTGAGATCGTCCTTTTCCTCCCAAACTGGACGCAGCACCTCCTCCCCTTCTGGGGGCGCTTCGTCAAGGCCTGGGACGATCTCTTTGGCGTGGGTAAGCAGGGGTCAGGGCCTGGGACAAACTCTAAGGCATGGGTAAGCAGGGAGTAAAGGGTTAATCTGCCCCACAGATGGGCTCATCTGCTTATGCATTATTAGGTGCTATTAGTTGATGGTGTTAGTTCATGCATTTATGCAGAGGACTGTCCTCAGCCGTTTTAGTGAAGTAAAAAGAATTATTGGGATAAGGGGGGTTGTTGAATTTAAAACATTAGCACATTTTAGGAATTATATAAAAGTAGCTCATCTGTCCTTATTTGCGTGTGACCTTTTGCACCTGGGGCAAGCATTTACATGACATTGTGTGTGTGTGTGTGTGTGTGTGTGTGTGTGTGTGTATGTGTGTGTGTGTGTGTGTGTGTGTGTGTGTGTGTGTGTGTGTGTGTGTGTGTGTGTGTGTGTGTGTGTGTGTG